>JAQSVH010169664.1:43867-55623 GCA_029448705.1 Adansonia digitata
AGACTCAATTGGTTTGGATGAGGCATATATTAATTAATAATGCAAGCCAATCATTTCGTTTAGTGATCTAAGGTTTTCCTTCGTGTTAGTAAAATGACTAACAATCATGTACTACTAATTAGATCAAGTCCATGGAACATCTTTGGCCTTGCAAAGGAATTCTAATAAGTTACTTATGGTATCCTTATGCACTAAAATCGTATTCCTAAAATCATCCTTAATCATTGCATTAGAGGGTTGGGAATTGGCAATGCTCAAAGACTAGCATGTGCTATGCCTTTTTACTTATAAAGTAAGCAGTTGATCTTATGGGATAAAGTATATAGGATACTTAGGATGGCAACAGGTGCTTATTTTATGGAAATAAGTTCCCTGAACATGGTCTGTCTGAGAATTTCATTTGGTAATGTCACTAAAATGTCTATGGAAATGCTCTCACGTGCTAGTTGTGTAACTAATCGTCTAACTTATGATACTAGGTCATCTTGTATAAGGAATGTCATGCTTTAACTCCATCATGAATAGGTCCATAATAGATGGATACCTATGTTAGGTTGGTTTTGGGTATGGCATGAACCATACAAAGGTGGTTGAGCAATCTAGAGAGAATTCACCACTCCAAGCGACATCAAAGACATATTTCATTTGTTCTTGGCTTTGGTTAACTTGATAAAGTCATTGGCCAATGCATGACGAATTTGGGAGAAATTGTTTCTCTAATATCATTAGGTTAACTATAAGCTGCAAGAACTAATATGGATTGATACATGAGTAGACACTGTACCACTTTCATTATTTTTGGGAATTTGGTGAAAGGGTTGAATTACACTACAAAGCTGGTTACTAAAAGGTTTTTTCGAGGTCATATTAACTTTTAAACATTTGGGTAGTCATGATGGGTTGCTAGATCTTGCTTTTGATTATGAATATAATTAATTAGATTTGTTATATTCATTGCCAACATGTTGAGAACCTAATGGGTCACACATAATAAGATGATCTATTAGATTAAAACCTAAATTTAAGTAAGTATGACTTAATTAAAAAATATATATAATGAGAAGCACTTAATAAAATTAATTTAATTAAGTATTATTGAAAAACTAAATTAGATTTGAGAAAGCTAATAAAAGATGTCTTAATATGGTAGTAAAGATAAGAATGTCTTATCAAGATCAAGTCTAATAGTAGGCATGTAAATATGGATATCTTGGCTTTAAGCCGAGATAATTATTTCCTGCAAATTAAATAATTATTTGATAATTATTTAATGATATTTACATGTGGTAAAATTACTTTAGTTAGGTGTGAAATTTAATTGAGAATTAAATGTTCTTGCAATGAACAAATTAATTATATCCATATATCAATAGCGAGATCTAGCAACCCATCATGACCACTAAAATGTTGAGAAGTCAATGTGACCTCATTGAAACCTTTTAGTAACCAACCTGCCAGTGTATTACGATGCTTTCACCATATATCCTAGAATGAGCATGAACATGGTTTAGTGTCTACTTATGCTTCAATCCATGTTAGATCTTACAACTAATGATTAATGATCATGAATCTACGACACACGATTCTTTACAATTCACTATGCTTTGGCCAGAGACTTTAATGCAATTAACTATAGTTAAGATCATTAAAAATATGTCTCTAATTGTCTTTAGGAGTAGTGAATCTCTATAGATCACTCATCCATCTTCCACATGCATACCGAAAACCACCCTATTATAGGCATTCATCCTTTTGGACTCATTCATGATGATCTCTAAGTATGACACTCCCCATACGAGATAACTTGGTTTCACAAGTCTATGGACTATTATACATGACTGGCATATAAAAACATATTACATAGACACTTGACTGACTATTACAAATGGAGTTCTCGTTCGGGCCATGTTCAGTTAACTTGTTTCCATAAAACAAGCACCCATATGCTATCCTCAAGTATCTTTGTACTTACACTTGTGAGATCAAAGGGTTGCACGTATCAAATGCATGGAGGCTTCGCATATGCTAGCCTTTGTGCATCATTCAATTCCCTGTTATGACAATACGATAACCCAGAACAATTTTAGAAACATGACCTTGATGCGTAAGGATTTCATTATTACATAACTTTGCAAGGCCATTGTGTTTTCTAGGCTTTATCAAATTAGTGTTTTCATGATAGTTAATCATGCCACTAACCTGAAGTAAAACATTTTGTTACTTTGACTATTAATGTGTATATAGCTAATTGACTATGTATCCCATGTTGCAATCCAATTGGTTCAAAGGCATATAGTAACATCATCCATTTACACTTGAAACAATCGTATTGCTCTCAGTGTCTTTTTCATACTTGATAATCTCTATTATTGAGTGATAACTATTTGGATCATTATGAGAACTTGATTCTAATCATATGGCTCAATTTTCCTACAACTATAAGAATCAACTTAATTAGCTTAATAGCTAAAATTCCAAAACTAATCACTTTTGCAAGCTTAAAACAAAATGATTTGCTTGATGTCTCATGGATATAAATATGTAATCTCTCTAAGTTGGAGCCTTTCCAAAATTACATCCAAGTGTTTAGACTTGTTGTCACTTTAAATATGATTTTTAACTTTTAATAATTCTTATATGCTCCCACTATCTTATGTGTCTAAGATTCTTGCGAGAAAACCAATGCAAAATTGAATTCTAATTTATCAGAGCCTTTACGTATTTAATTGATACAAATGATAGACAGATTTTATAGAATAAATCTACTATGATTTATTAAATAAGGATATAAAATAGCATGCAAGCCATATGCTAGCAAATGTATATATATGTTAATGACATACTTACCTAAAAAATCCTCTTAATTCGGTGTCACAATTTTTGAAATAAAAACAACACATTTAATGTTAAATAAGAAATCATAAAATGAAAGTCCTCAATAACTTTCATGAATAGAGGCACAAGCCTGATCTACATCAACCAAGCTTATATGTAAATGATTTAAAAGTTTATAACTAAAGTGGAAACCTTTTTCTTCTTTCCCTTGACTATTTCAAGGTTCTTATAATTCCTTCTTCAATGACCAACCTTTTTTGCAATGATCGCAAGTCTTTTTATCCTCTTTTTTTTCCCTTTTACCCTATCATTTAACTTTAAACTATTTGAGATAGGAGATGCATCCCATTTTGATTTCTTCTTATTTTTTTAGACATCTTAGATGAAGAAGTAAACAAATCGGCTGTATTCTTATTGATGATAAACTTTTCAACTGTACTTAGATATTCAGTAGACCTAAAAGGGTTATCTAAAGATGGTTTATGTTAAAGTTCAACATAAACTAGCCAAAACTGGCAGGTAAAGAGGATAGAATTAATCAATGGACAATATATGGTCCATAACCCATCCTAATTGCTTAAAACAAGTGATTTATCCTATCATTTTAAGCATTTGAGTTCCATTTAGGGTTCCTTTAAACATCTCTATTTGGAACAAGTTCTTTAAGATGTCAAACTTCTTAATGTTTCTCTCTTTATTGAAAAATACTTTATGATTTAAGATGATGTCTTTGAGAACTTATAGTTTTATTTTATTTTTTGAAGGCCAGGCATCATGCTAGCCAGCATTACGCATGCTATCTGTTTAGAATCTTCTTTAAAATTCCTAGAGATAGCCTATACTTCTTCAGAATCATCAATATGAGGCTTACCAGATATGGGATTATCAAGAAAATAGCTCTTCTTTTCTTGTTTCAAAAATGTTTTAATTGTAGAACCAATCTATGAAATTTGAGTCAACTTGTTAGCATAAAAAATGCTACATAGTGACTTGTTCGTAGTCATTTTTGCTTGTTTATATCCTACATGAATTTAAAACCCTAAACCAATTAACGTTTAGCTAACTTGCTATCCTAAGAGGCAGCTAATCCATAGAACTTTTCCATTAAGATTGCAAGATGCATTGGACATAACAACTCATCCAAAGTTACCAAAAAATTTTCAACTTTGAGATTACAACACATTAAGCCCGAGATTAGCTTTCTTTATGTCAAAAAAAGTATAAACAGATCAAGATTAATTTTTACACATATTTTATGATAAAATCATAATATAAAAATTAATTTTTACATTGAAATTAGAAACCAAGTTGCAATTCAACTTTAGTTTTCACTGTTTCAACATGCTTTCAATTTCAATTGATAAAAAACAATTTTTATCAATTATTAAATCTTTTTAATCTTGATTAATACAAATCTTAAGCATGTTGTTAAAGAAAATTTGTTAAAAATTATTTTATAGGTTTTATGGCCCAAAATTTATAGATCAATACATGTGACATCAAGATGTCTATCATCACGATTTAGCCTGTACTTACAACACATAATCCATAACCTATAAGCTTTGATACCACTTAAAGGCATGTAAATCTCAGTGAAGCCTAGCCTTATACATGTATTGGATTTCAAAAGTCAATAAAATATAGACAAAAAAGTAGCGAAATATGTAAACATAAAAATAGCCAAACTTCTTTGCTAATCTTTGGAGAGGAATTTATATGTAGTAAACTTTAATATTTTTCAACAAAATTGAAATACCCATCTATTTAGACATTACCTTGACTTTAGATGTAAAAGTTTAAAAAAAAAACAATTACAAAAATCTTTGAGGGTGACAACTATGGCTTTTTGAGAGGATCTCCAAGATCATGAGCAGCACACACTTTTTTTTGTAATGATTTTCCACACAGATAGCTGCTTAAAACTTCCTGAGGCCCAAGAGTAGATCAAGAACAAGAATAGACCAAGAAAAAAGATTGCGCTATAGCCAAAAAGACTATAAGGAGGTGATGCAATATAAAGAGGTGGCACGAAGGGAAAATCCTATGAGAAACTATTTTCTCAGCTCAAAAGTTATTCCTTTTTTAAATTCTATAATCTAATGCCTCAAAAATTATGTTAAAAGTCATACGTAATTTTTCTTATCCACCATTTCTTTATATAATAGCTTAATTTAATAGTTACTGAAAACTTCTTGAGGCCTAGAGCTTTTCTAGTGCTAGCTAGAAGGCTTGTTAAGCCTCAATCAAAAGGTAAACTTCTTGCTTTTATCAATTAAAGAACAAGAGTACAACAAAAGAGAAGATTGCACAATAGCCAAAAAGAGTTTAATGAGGTTATGCAATATAAAAAGGTGGCACAAGGGGGAAAATCTATTTTCTCAACTTAAAAGTTATTATCTCCTTAAATTCTATAACCTAATACCTCAAAAATTATGCTAAAAGTCATATATAATTTTTCTAATCCATTATTTCTTTATATGCTAGCTTAATCTAATAGCTACTAAAAACTTCTTGAGGCCTAGAAGTTCTCTGGTGCTAGCTAGAAGGCTTGTCAAGCCTCAATCAAAAGGTAATCTTTTTGCTTTTATCAATCAAAGAATGAGAGTTGAACAAGAAAGATGATTGCACAATAGCCAAAAAAGTTTAAAGAAGAGATGCAATATAGAGAGGTAGCACAAGGGAGAAAATCCCATTAGAAACTATTTTCTCAACTCAAAAGTTATTCTCTCTTTAACTTCTATAACCTAATACCTCAAAAATTATGTCAAAAGCTATACACAATTTTTCTAATCCACCATTTCTTTATATACTAGCTTAATCCAACTTTAGTTTGACTTAGCTTAGAAAGGTCTTAATCAACCTAAAACTCCCAAAATTACTAAAATTTGTCCACCTTATTTTAAGTAAATTAATTGTTCAATCCTTTTCTCCTTGTTATGGCAAAATTAACTATCATAATTGGGCCATAGTAATTTGGGCCATCACATATGGTCCAATAGTCTAGGCTTTTGGTGTTTTAAAAGGATATTAGGTCAAGTTGTTTCCATTAATTAATTATATTATTCAAACTAGATATTTATCTCAATAAATGATATTAATCTAATAAATATAATTATCTAATAATTTTAAAATTGAATAAATAAATTAGAAACAATATTAGCTATTGTGCACATCCCTGTAGATTTTATCTTCAAAAAATCTTTTTTTTATTTAAAACTACTTTAACTTAATGTTAATCTTTTCTAAAATTAATTATCAAATAATTAATATCACACGCACAATCTAAGGGATAATAGGCCAAGAAAAGAGATAGAAAATTTTGATTCACCATTAAATCCTTAGTCTAGGTGAAATCTATTTCTACTAGTACAAGATTTATCCACCTTGACATGGTATGTCTCAATTTAGATATTATCTGGATAAGATAATCTTATCTACCATGTCTTACATAAACAAAAAATAGATTTTGCAAATCTAATTTTGTCTTAAAATAAATCTTAACTAAACTATTTAATTAAGCCTTTCATTCAAATTACTTTTTATTTAATTAAGTCATACTTAATTAAATCCCAAAATTTGTCCAACAAATCCATTGTATTGTGTGCGTGCAATAGGTTCCCAAAATGCTATCAATGAATGTAATTAATTATATCCATAGATCAAGAATGAGATCTAGCAAACCATCATGGCCACCCAAATGTTAAAGAGTCAATCTGATCTCAATAAAACCTTTTAATAACCAGCCTATAATTAGCATGAGAGAGTTCAGTGTCTACTCATGCTTCAATCCATGTTAGATCTTATAATTTATAATTAATGATCATGAAACTATGAGAAATAATCCCTTATAATGCACTATGCTTTGGCTAGACTTTTATGTAATTACCATAGTTAAGGTCATTCAAGATATGTCTTTAATAGTGAGTGGTGAATCTTTTCTAGATCACTCATCCAACTTCCATATGCTTCAAGTCATACCTAAAGCCACCTTACCATAGGCATCCATCCTTGTGGACCCATTTATGATGATCTCTAAATATAACATTCTCCATGCACGATGACCTGGTATCATAAGTCTCCAAACTATCATACATGACTTTCACATGAGAACATATTCCATAAACATTTGAGTGACTAATACCAAATGGATTTCTTATTCGAGGCATGTTCGATGAACTTATTTCTATAAAACAACACCCACATGCCATCCTCAAGTATCATTATGGTTCAACTTATGAGATTAAAGGGTTGCAAGCATCAAATGCATGGATGTTTAGCATATGCTAGTATTTGTACATTGTCAATACCTTATCTTGACAATACGATGACTAAGAATATTTTTAGAAACATGACTTAGATGCATAAAAACCTTATTATTGTAACTTATCACATATCTTTGCAAGGCCATTATGTTTTATGGGCTTTATCCAATTACTATTTTCTTGATAGTTAATCATGTCATAAACATGAAGAAAAACCTTTTGGTACTTTGAATAGTAACATGTATGCAGCTAATTGATAATGCATCCTATGTCCCTATTTATTGGTTCTAAGGCAAACATTAAAAATTATCAAATATGAATGAGGTAATTCTCTTATTATGTACATGAGCAACATGATTATATCTAGTGCAAGTGCAAAATGCTAGTAAATATGTCCTAAAGCAAGTCAAATTGGACATGGGGGCATACAATCAATAATGCAAACCCATTACCACACATAAGATAAATGGTATTCCTTCATGTTAGTGGCTTAACTGACAATCATGAAACCACTAATTGGATAAGGCCTATGAAACACATAAGGGCTTGCAAAGAAATTATAAAGAGTTATAATTATAGAATCCTTATGCATCAAAGCGATGTTCCTAAAACTATTCCTAGTCATCATATTACTAAGAGAAGACATTAGAAATGTTCAATGACTAACACATGTTACACCTTTTTACTTATTTAGCAATTGATCTCATATGTCGATGTATAAGGGATATTTAGGAATACATATGGGTATTTGTTTTATGGAAACAAGTTCATTGAACATGGCTCGTGTTAAAACTCCAATTGATGTTAGTCACTCAAATGTCTATGGAAGTGTTCTAACGTGTCAGTCATGTAAATAGTCCTCAAACTTGTCACACCAGGTCATCTTATATAGGGAGTGTCATACTTTGATTTTTGATGAAATGGTCCATAATGAGGGATGCCTATGATAGGGTAATTTTGGGTATGGCGTGAACTTTACGAAGATAGATGAGTAATTTAAAGAGAACTCCCACTCCTAGTGACTTCAAAGATATATCTTATCTATTCTAGGTTATGGTTAATGGGATTAAAGTTTTTTACCAAAGCAAAATGACTTCAATATAAATTATATATTTAAATTCATAATGTTAACCATGAATTGCTGGAACTAATATGGGCTGAAGTATGAATAGACACAACACCATGCTCATGGTTAATCTGTGATATTTGGTAAAAAGACTAAGCTACACTAAAGGCTAGACATTGAAAAGTTTCGATCATCTTCAACATTTAGGTGGTCATGATGGGTTACTAGATCCCACTCTTGATTATGGATGTGGTTAATTAGATTAATTATGTTTATTACCAAAATGTTGAGAACCTAATGGGTCACACAAAAAAAAGAGATTGTTTAGATTAAAATTTGGATTTAATTATGACTTAATTAATTAAAAGGTATATCATAAAAGATTTAATTGAATTAGTTCAATTAAAATTTAAGATAAAATTAGATTTATGAAATCTAACTAATGATATCTTAATATGGCAAGAAACATAATATCTTATCACGATAATGTCTAATTGCATACATATCATTAAGGTTGTCTCAATTTTGGGTCGAGTAATTATTCTTAGTAAATTAAATAATTATTTAAAAATCATGTAATTTTTTTATATGAAGTAAAAAGGTTTCACTTGGGCCAAAAGTTTAATTGAGAATTAAATCTTTAGCATGTAAATCTCACCTTAGCTAAAACCCTTACTAGATAGTTTAATGTCCTTGTCTTTAATAAAGCTCAAATCAACATAGACTGGAGGGTTGGCAAAGTTACTGAGGCTTATTGGTGTTGGATTGGGTTAAAATATTAATTAATTAAAGGTTTGACCCAATCTTGGAAGGCCTTTTACCTAGTTTAAGAGAGTTTTATTTTGAGCAAACTACCTATCCCTAAACATTATACAGTTGCTAGTCATAATGGGTTTTATGGGCTTCATTCTTTTAAAAGATGTTATATATGTAGATATGTATATATACATTAAACATAAAAATAAAAAATTAGCCTAAAAGGAAGAATCCTAATTTTGGCCGGCCAATCTAGTGCGATAGCCAAAATCCTAAAAGAAAACCTAAAAGTACCTCACTTTTCCTTGTTTTTCCTCCATTATTGCATTTACTTTCTTCATTATCAAGAAATGTTATTTATTCATTCTTAAGAGAAAACCAGCAACTTTACCTTTTGTTTGAGATCTCAAAGATCTTTTAGATAGCATTAGAGTAACCTTGAACCTATGTATTATCGTTAGAGGCATTACACTTGAAACTTCCATGATCTCGAAGGAGCCTTGACACAATCTTGCCTAGTGGATCTTCTTACAAGAATCTTTCCCTTAAAGTTACAATTCTTTGAAAATGTATCATCTTAATTCTTAAAGAGTTTAGTTGCTAAAGGCATCTAACTATTTCTTTATAACTTAATTTCTACTACGCTATGTATTTTGTATTTCTTGTAATCCTATTATTTTATAAAGATGAAAATTTGTTATGCATGTAATCAGATGTGGGAATTCAATTGCCTTCAGTGATATCAAAGCATAGGATCGATGAATACATGTGATTGATGCATGCTAGTTCTTGGTGATAAACATTAGATGTTTTGTGTTCGAATTAGTTTTTTTGGTTTCATGAAAAAATCTTTAAAAATTGTTTCTCTAATTTTTTTCAAATCTTGAAAAGTATCTAATTCCTTGATTTTAATAATGACTAATTGTTATGTAGGTAAATTAAAAGTATGAATCCTAAAAATCGATTAAGTTTGAACATGATTCTTGCATGTTTTTGTGCCTAGATGAGGGCTATTTGGAACGGTAAAAATTGGTTTTTTTGGACTTTTTAAATTACAAAATTTTGTATTTACATTTACCTAAAGTTTCAAAAGTTGATATTGGTTCAAAAGACCTTAAAAAAGTCAATCATTCACATGAAGGTAACTCAATGTTTGAATTTTTTTGCACTATTTTCTCATTGATAGTGTGCCTAATATGGATGTGGAATTGTTTTTATAGACACCTCATTTTATCTAGACCAGCTTTTGGCATCTTAGGAGTTAAGTAAAAGGTGATAAAATCAAAAAATAAAAAAAAGCTGGGGGACAACTACCAGGCGCTGTGTCGCCAAGCACTATTAGGCAACACAATGCTTAGCAAAAAATTTTTTTGGGAAAGTCTAAAATGCCTATGGGCCATATTAAAGAAAATGTAAAAACAAGGCATCAAAGGCCACTTTTCATGGTGTCACCAAGGTTATTCAAATGAATACACAAATCAGTTTCCTATTTGTTCGTGACCAAGTTAAGGTAAATCGGGAAGCCATAGGTACGTACAAGTTATATTGGGGTGAAAGTATTGATACCAGGCTTTCACGGTGTGACTTGAATTTTCACATGTAGTATCGATACAAGAGGGTTTGGTATTGATACCTGCATGTTTGTATTAATATAGACCTTGGTAAAAGCTAAAGCTATGATTTTTGGCAAAATGTATCAATACACAAGCATGAGTATTGATACAAATCCATGGAGTATCGATACAAGCCTCTAAGTCCCGAGACTGGAAACAATTTTTGCTTTTAGTATCAATACACAGCTCATTTATCGATACTCAAGAGTAAAAAATACCTTGTGCATCAGTACAACATGTTTTGTATCGATACACCAAGGTATTTTTGCCTAGTTTGAGCTATTTTTTAGCCATTGAAAACCTGATTTTAAAATGTTTTTGCACAAAGGAACTATCATAAAACATTGCAAACCCCATCTACAGATTCTAATAACTTTTTGAAGTCCAAACAATTAATGACAAAGGTCACTTTCATAAGATATATGGGTGTAAGAGGGTATGGCAAGCATATCTCTAGTTGCAGGCTTTCACAGCCTTTCTACCTCCTTGCTCAACATGGCAGAACCAATAAGAAGAGAGTCAACTGAGCATGGTAGTTGGAGATGCCCCTTAGTGCAGAAAAAAATAAAAAAAGCCTTTTGTATTGTCTTTTAAAAGGAAGGGCTGAACAAAAAAAAAGGGAGCACAACCAACTATCTAAAAAAAACTCTCTCAGCTATCAAATAAACTCTCCAGTAATCTCAAAAAAACTCTTCATCTATCCCCATAAATCCTCCAGCCACTTCAGCTTCAAAAACTCACCAAAACACTATTCCATTACCTTTCACCCTCAACCAACCTTTATTCCCATAGCTTCCTAAAACCACCACCAGAACACCTTAAAAAATTCAACCTTTCACACATTTTCATCCTCAAAACACCCTATTAGTAACCATATTACCAGAAAGCTTCTTTCTATCACCCTTTTCTTGCTAAACAATAGCTAAAAGAAGGAAAGAACTAAGCTTAAAGTTGCTGCTTTAAAAAGAAGGAAAGTTCAAGCTTTTGCTAGTGTATTTTTACCTAGTTCTATATATTTTCTGTTTTGATCATCCATTTCACTTTAGTGAGCCTTTCATGTTGCCATGACCCTCCTAATACTCCCATGCATCTTTCTCACTATGTTTGTGGTAGTCTTAGGATCTTGATGACCTTTTTGACACCTTGATGTTATGGGATATATAAACTCACCATACTTCATTTTCATCATTACACAGCCTCTGTTCATGCATCTTTTTCCATGTT
>JAQSVH010169665.1:0-16671 GCA_029448705.1 Adansonia digitata
TTCCATCACCCTCTTAGGATTCTCATGCATTATTGTGGCTTTTGGTTGTGGTAGTTTAGGATTTGGATGCTTTAATGCCCGTTTGATGTGCAAAATACCTCATTTTTTCTTCATTATTTTGATCGCTCTTGCTCATGCATTTTATGCCATATCCATGCATCTTGTTATGATGAATCCATGTATGAATCCTTAGCCTAGCATATGTCAAGGATGTTAATATGTTAGCTTGGATTTTGTCATGAATCATTGTTATTTTTAGCATGCTTTACTTCATGAGATATGTGCATAACACTTTTTTTTATCAAGACCACTGGTAAAGTTTGCATCCCCATTATTGTTTTGTGCCATCTCCTTGTACGTTTAGTGTCTTTTCCTTGTCTAAATGCATGTTTGATGGCTATCAAAAATTGATTTTCAAAACCACCCTAAGCCAAGCATGTTAACCTTAACCAATAAGGATTAGCATGGACTTAGCATTTTCCTTAAACTTAGCAAAAGATCTTGGGGAAAATCAAGTTTCCAGATTAGAATCTTGGTTAGACAGGCTCAAATCTTCTAATTCTGCAATGAAAATGGCCTTACACTTTGTTCCTAAAATGTTTGTGGCTTGTTTTTAAGTGAAACCTTGATTGGTATGATCAACAGGCTATTTCATTATCCCAAAATACTCTGAGGCTATGCAAATGAGTTTGTGATGCTCACTCTTTCCCTTCAGTCATGGACATTCAAATGTCAATAACCTGAGTTTGGACCCAAAAACACAAAGAAAAATAAAAAATATCCTCAACTTTACTTTATCCCTTATTGGTAGCATCACTATTACAAATTAAAAAATCACTTTAAAATCTTAAATGATTTTTTGTGAATTTTATAATATTTTTCACTGAAAGTGTGTCAAAAAATCTCTAAAACAAGGTCTTGTTAATCCCCAAATTAGTCCGGATGAAAGAGTTATTGTTTTTCAAACCTAGATTGTCTGGAATCCTTGGAGTTAGTAAAGTGCATTCTGGTTAGGCCCTTTAGGCCCACTAAATGATTTTTCCAAATCTGTCCAATATTTTTCTTAAAAAGTTCATGAAATTCCATTTTTTTAAAAGGTATTCAAATAATGGTCAGAACGCGATGCTAAAGTCACTATGTAGTGGTTTTCACACTCTCCATTATTGATATCGTGATCAATATCTTATCGCAATTCTCTATTATAATTTCATTTATAAAATCAAATGTTAAAATGATTAAAACTAAATAATTATTTGATACACTAACAATTGAGTTTTTAAATCTCACTTGATTAAAATTGAATAATTATTTGATACATTAGCAATAAAGTTTTTTTACTCTAGAAGCTAGATTAAAATATTGCATGTGTCTTGAATTTATATTTAAAAAATAAAAATCAAACAAACAAAATACTTGATATTATTTTAATTTCATTTATAAAATTATAAAAGCTTAATTATCAATAAATAATATATATCATTTTATAATATTTTTATTTGAAAGTGTGTTAAAAAATCTCTAAAACGAGGTCTTGTTCATCGCCAGATTAGTCCGAATGAAAAAGCTATGATTTTTCAAACCTAGATTGTCTGGGATCCTTGGAGTTAGCAAAGTGCATTCTGGTTGGGCCTTTTAGGGCCACTAAATGATTTTTTCAAATCTGTCCTAAAAGGTATTCAAAAAATGATCGCAATGCGATGCTACGGCCACTATGTAGTGGTTTTCACACTCTCTATTACTGATATCGTGATCAATATCTTATCGCAATTCACTATAGTAAACATGATGCAACTGAAAATGCATCCACAACTGCTTTAAATCCCTAGTTCTACCTTTCCACCACCAGGATTATGTAACAGGGAATGAATTTCATGTTAAGGTTGGTAAAACTACCATTATGTGTTATTGTGTATAGGACTATATTTTTTTAGCTTACCCTGTGTAATTAAATGTATTGGAGCTAGAATATGTTGTTTGGTTCTGCTCTACAGAGATTTGGGATAGTGAAGAGGATCTTAGAACACAGGTTCTCCATGCTGAAGAGAAGCAAAAACAATTAAGATTTTTGTGCTTGCTATTTTTGCAACTACATTTGCCAGGACTTAATCTGACCTTACTATCAAAAAAGTGGACAACACTTGATTTTTCTCTCATTCATGAACATGAATTTACTGTTCTGTATATTACAATTTTTTTATTTTCGATAGACTTTGAATGCTATAGTGTTTATCAAAATAGAAGTGTAATTTGGATTTTTATTTTGTGTAGAAATCTCAGTCGGATGTAATGTTTATTGAATGGAAATTTGTCAGACATTACCTGTGACTGTGAAAGTTGTCATCTTTCTTGTTTGGTAGAAAAATAAAAGGGTGTGATCTTAAGAGCAGTATGACTAACCCCTAGTTAGCAAGCAAAAGATGACATTTTGACCCGTTATTATTCTTGTCATTATTTTGAGAAAGCGTGTGTGAAGGAGATGTGAAATGTAGCATATATTGATAGTTAAATTTTAAATTTTTTAGATATTATTTTTTAAAAAATTGTATAAACCAATTACACTACATATTAACTATATATCTTGTTAGATTTTAGTATTCAAGTGAAGTCCTTTGATCAATATTGAGTAGATTACAAACACATAGGTTTCTAATCTAATCACATATTAATAATACTTTAGGTTGGTTAAGATGAAAATTTCACAAGATAATATTCTCTAATAATTAAATCAAACTTTTGTTAGTAGTTCATCCTTGCCCTTAATTTCTTAAATATTTTGTTTCATCTAACTAGAGAATAAAGATATATTCCCCTCTGTTTTTCTCCTTTGAGAAGTGTGGTAGACTTATCCAATTATTAGGATGGGATTTTAATTAGGTTTAGATTAAATTTAAGATAAGATTTCTTTTAATCTAGATTAATTTAATTTGAGTTTACTCTTTAATCAATAAAAAATATTTATTTTATATTTAATTATAAAAATATTTTTTTTAATTATAAGATGTGTTTTAAATAAAGGGTTGAATCTTGATAAAACATTTTTTATTATTTAAACTTAGTGTAAGATGACTCTAAAGTGAGCTGCATATAACTAGAGCCTAAATTATTACTTTCAACATATTATGCTTCACCTTCTCCATTGGCAATCATTTTTGTTGCCTTTTGGGTTGGGTCTCAATGAGGTGATAGCTTAAATTTCCAGTTAGATTATTATCTTGTAAAAACTCCAGATTGAGACTAGGTAGCATCTCAACAACATTCCATATTTGAAGTAAACGTTTGGGAAAAATGCTGAGATGAGGTTGACAATGAACTATAAACAAATTATAGGTCAAAGAAATTCTAAGATAAGCCATTTTATATATTTAATATATATATATATGGTAAAAAGAATTATCATTCTTACTGCATGGCCTCTACAATTTGGAAATGAAGAAATAAACAAATAAAAATGGTGAGTGCATATTAGAAAAGAGAAAACAAATCTATGTCAAGCATTTATTCACTGGCATATGACTAACAAAATATTAATGAAAATATGATTCAATTCAATTATATATATATATATGAATCCTATATATTATTCATAAGGTATTTTTGTTCTACTTTGTTTGTTAATAAGTTTAAATGTGTTATTTATTTATTTTGTTAAGAGAGTGGAAAAGAGATAGAGATAGAAGGAAACAAAAAGAGAGGAAAAAGGGAAATAAAGAGAAAAAAGAATGTGGAAAGAGTAAAATTAGTAAAAAAATATGGTTTTGTGATATGTTTATACTTATATTTATTTTTTTTGAATTTAATGTATTATAAATTGAATATAAATTTTTACACATTAAAAATTTATTTTATTATATTTAGACACGTTGGTCTTTTCATGTTTTTCTAAGATTTTTAGATTTAAGTTCTTTTGTTTTTATTTTATTTTTAGATGATGCTCTTGAGTGATTTAAGACCCAAATTTGACCCACTAAAAAAAAGTTCAAGTAAGAATTTTTTATCATTTTTATTTTTAGATCATGTATTTAAAAGGATTGGATGAAACACTGAGTAACAAGTTGGTTTAGGATTTGTATCTGCTATTAAAAAAGTTTTAAAAAAATTTATTTTATTAATTACTTTAGTTTTTTTACTTTTAATTTTTATTTTTAAATAATATATTTAAATGGATTTTTCCTTACATTGATTCATGTATTGATTTAATATTCGTACCTCATCCTCTTAGTTGAAAAAATTTTAATTAATTATTCTTAATTTTTATTTTTTTAGTTTTTAGTTTTTTAGTTTTTATTTTTTAAATGATGCATTTAAAAAGAGTTGGTCCATATGTTGACTCACAGATTGATCTAAGATTCGTATTCGACTTGATGAGGAAAAAAGTTTTAAAAAGAAATCTATTTTATTTTTAAATGATGTATGAAAAAGGTTAGTCTACACTTTCACTTGTAGGCTGATTAGGATGTGCACCTAACCCACTTTTCGGATCTATTATATTATTATTTTTAATCAGAGGTGTTTATGGGTTGGGCTACCTACGTAATATTTAGGAGGGTTTGGGCAAAAATATTAAGTCTGAAAAATAGGCTTGGGCTAAAAATAAGGCTCGTTTACAATAGTTTAGGCATTGACTCTAACATTCGAGGCTTGAGCCTGACCTAATCCCTTTTCAATTATATAATATAAAAATAATATATAAATATTATAGTGTAAACAAAAAAATGTTAAGTTAATTATATTTTAAAATTAATAAAAAAAATGATTAGATATTAAAGATTAAATTTAAAAAATAAAAAATATAACATGGGTTGAGCTAAATAGGCTTAGACTACCTATTTGTAAATATAGAAGGGCTTAGGCAAAATTTGAGCCTTAAATTTTGAGCCAAGCTTGGGTAAGCATAAATAATGTTAAGACTATGCTTCAGCCCGGTCCGATCCTAGCCAACCTGTTCATGGAAACCTCTATTTTATGTCTTAGAGATTCAAAAGGCATTTTGAAAGTAATGAAAGTATTTTTGTCCCATCCTACCTAAGCTTAAATGTGTCTTTTACTTTTATTTTTATTTTATTTTTTGTTAAGGGAGTGGAAAAAAAAAGAGGTAAGGAAAGAGAAAAAGATAGAAAAAAAAGAATAGAAAATAAAAAAATTAGTGAAAAAATGTGGGTTTATGATATGTTTATATTTTTTTTGTATTTAAAGTATTATACATTGAATATAAATTTTTTATTAACATAATAATTCATTTCATATATATTTTGATTCATTTGTGTATTCTTCTCATGTTTATATTATTTTCATTTCTTTTAGATTTTTAAATTTAAGTTTTTTTTAATTTTATTTTTAAATGATGTTTGCTGATGATTTAGGATTTGTTTTTGACCCACTCAAAAAAAGTTCAAGTAAAAATTTAAGTAATAAAATTATTTTTGTTTCTTAAATGATGTATTTAAAAGTGTAGACTAAACATTGAGTCATGACTTGGGGAAAAATCTTTAAAATATATTTTATTAATTATTTTTATTTTTAAATAATATATATTTAAAGGGTTTGTCCGCATTAGCTTGCATGTTGATTTAAAATTTACACCCGACCCACTCAATTAAAAAATTAAAAAATTTATTTTATTTATTTTTTTAGCATTTTATTTTTATTTTTTAAATGATGTTTTAAAAGGGTTAGCCTTACATTGACTTGTGGATTGATTTCGGATCTGTATCTGATATAGACACTTCATTTTGTCTAGGCCATCATTCGAGGCATTAAGGGTCGCTTTTTTAGGGCATCATCGATGCCATTTAGATAAGCATGGGTCAGTCATCCATCATTTCTAGCTAAGGTAAGGTGTGTAGGGAGCTAAAGATGTATAAAATTAACATTTTTTCATATATGCATCAATACAAGGCCTTAGTGAATCGAAATAGAGCCTCCACATTAGCAAAAAGTCAAATTTCACATGTTTTGTTGATACAACATGTTAATATATTGATACTTGGTTTTGTCTATTGATACCTAGCCTATGGTATCGATATCAAACATTGGCAGTAGCTTAAAATCACATTTTTGGCAAAAATTTATTGATAATAAGGCTTTTGTATCGATACTAGGCTTGATGTATTAATAAAATCTTCATTGTATGGACACATTTGGGTAAATTTATTCTAAATATCAATATAAAATGCATTGTATTGATACATCAATTCATGCCATTTTCATACTTTTTCAAGCTGACATTAAAACATGAATTTGGTCATGACCTTGACTCCAAAAATCATTCAATCTTAGACAAACTTCCTAAAATTCATATGGACTTCATTTTTGGGCTTTAAAAAATGGGTTATAACATTTTTGAATGGTTCATTAAACTTGTTACAAAGGCATTTCATGCTATAATATGGATTAATGAAGGGTAGGCCAGACCTTGCTCATCATGTCAGCTTATGCATGGTTTGTTTCTACAGCCAAGGTTGTACATCAACCAATCAAATGCTAAAAGATTACCCTTTAGTACAATGGTTGACCATACTATACACCACAAATGTCTTAAATGCCCCACCTTAGCTAGGTTTTTTATGGTTGAGATTAAATCCTATATAAGATACATTATGTTTTCAGCCAAAGAGGATTCGCCACACTCCCATATCCACCACCACACTTAGAAAAATTCTATTTGCATAGCTCTTTCCTAATCTTTCCAAAAACCTTCCTAAAACCCGTAATTACCATCATCTTTCTTCTTAAAACTCCCTCTATTGATATCATAACCATTAAGCTCATTCTTAGCCAATTTTCTTGCTAAGTTATAGCAAAGGAAGGTAAAAAAGTGAGTTGTAAGTTCAAAGACTTTTTTGCTCAACATCATGAACAAGGTTTTCGAAGCTTTTGAGGAACATTTCCTATCCTTTCTTACTTCATTTACTTTTTTTTTTTTTTTGCATTTTCATTATCCTAGTAAGCCTTAACATGCTAGCCATGATCTTATCTTAGGTTCCTCATGCATCTTATGGCCTTGTTTGGGGTAGACTTAGGATTTTTTATGTTTTATTGACTTTTCCACTGTGCATTTCCATATTAATGTGCTTTGTTTATTTTAAAGTGTGTTGTCATGCTATCTTGAAATTCTAGTAAGCTTTTCTTCTTGTTTAACATGTTCACATAACTTCGATGCCTTGATTCTTGATGTCAACCATGAAACTAATGTCTCCATGCACCTTTATAATCATTTCTTTGTATTTTTGCTATCATATTCTTGTTGAAATGTCATCTTTTGTTTATTTAAACATGCATTCCATGTTTGTTGCCATGAATGTCATATTTAGTTTATCTGTTTGTCAAATATATATTTTTTCTAAACCCCCCAAATTAAAACTATTTAACTTCACTAAATGAAGATTAACATGGACTTAAGATATTCATTTATTAGTCTTCCAATCTTTGGGAAATAAAGCTTTCCATTTTTGGATTCAAGGTTTTTATAGGCTAAATGTTACTGTTTTCAAAAATATAATCTCCTTTTTAATTGTCCAAAGTTGTTTGTGCCTCAATCTTTTTGTCTAGAGTCCCTTACTAGTGACATGGTTAATAGGCTTTTCCATCATCCCAAACTACTCTGAGATTGTACAAATGTGCTTCTAAAGCCATTGTCACCAAACCCCTATTGTTACAGACATTTAAATGTCCAAAAATAGAGTCTAGCTTTAAGAAGCTTAAAAAATAAAAAATTTCCCCTGATTCATGTTGATAGCACTATGGTCATGAATTTAAAAATCATTTTCAAACCATAAATAAATTTTTCATCATTTTATGTATTTCTACCTTAAAGAGAATCGAATTACCTTTCTACCAGTATCTCATTTTCCCCCAAATCATTTCGGATAAGGGAATTATGATTTTTCAAATATATGCTATTTGAAACCCCTAAAATTAATGATTTGCATTTTTTTGGGCCATTTCAATCCACCATATATATTTTTTTCAATTTTTAAAACATTTTCCATAAAAGTTTTATGAAATTCCCTTTTTGGAATTGTATTGTTTGTGATTTAACGATTCTAAATGAGTTGGAAATGATTTTTCATAGCACACTACATCTTTTCCCCTACACATGCGTTTAATGTTGTATTAGATCCAACCTCAACAATTATTTCCTCCTAGGATGGGATTTTTGGAATATTATTATGTTAAACGTTATCGAATCACTATTCTAACAGTACCTCACCTAACCCTAAAACCTTAGTATTAATTCAAAATAAAATAAAATATGACGATAGTGTGATGTTATCCCCTATTTCAATATTTATCAAAGTTAATCAAATTTCTAATATTTTCACTTCAAGTCATTCAAATGACTCTAAATGAATCTAACCAACCTCGTTGAGTCAAAAATATGTGTTAACCTATCTCTAGGTTTGAATCAAGGCATGAATATTTTTTCAAAATTTGTCAATTTTACTTTTATCAAATCGTAGTTTTTAAATAAAAATTGTTAGTTTTGTCAAGAAACCCTAAAAATGTCACTTTTGTCCAGAAATATTCATTTTTCATCAAGTTAAAATTTTCAATCTCACTTTTTCAAAAATCATCAAAAATCACATTTTCTCTTTCCCAAATTTTTTCAAAACTTGAACCTCATTTTCTTGTCTCAATCAACCAACAGGTCCAAACGCATCTCAAAATTGTCGACTTGGTTATTTCTAGATAACTAATAACAATTACGAGATACATTTTGATCGTCTCTTCCCTTTCTTTTTGTGTGATTTATTTTATGTGATATTATCTATTTTTGTTTTACTAACACATTTTTTTATGGTGTTTATTTTGCATTCATATTTTCAAATCATTTTCGAAAATCATGAAGTTAATGCTTCGTGTCAGTATCCCTCTAGTGCTTGAAGTATCCTGTTTTCAAAATTAAATCTAGAGTTTATTTTATCAAAAATCATTAGTTTTCCACTTCTCTGGGATGCTTATGGGATTAAAATTTTCTCTAAAACTCGAATTTATCATTTTATACAAATACATGCAATAAAAGGGGATTATATTGAAATAATGACAAGTCAAACTAATGGAACTGAAATTAATGTAAGATATAGCTAGAAAAGTACCAATTTCAAATGTCATAGGGATGTTAGTACTTCCCTGTGCATAACCAACTCTTAAAACCAACTGATGAATCTTTAGACCAAGTAGACTTAGAATCGATTTTTCAAGTTTCGAAACTCAAAACATTTGTTTCAATAGGCATTTGATCGCGCCTAGGCCAAAGTGATTGGCAGTGACTCCCTGCGTTGGCCATTTTGGAGTGGCCATCCAAAATTGGTTAAACGAGTAGTTTGGCCAACGGTTTCCCCCTCATGATCAAGAGTTTAGAATTCATACTTTCTTACTCCCATCACATAAAAAGGAAAAGTCTTAGTCGAGAGGGCACTTCCTCGTTTGGAAAAATTATATTTTAAGTCATGCACTTTTTTTCATGAGAGGGGCTCATGTTGTTGACATCAGATTCGCTCAAGAAAACAAGTTTAAAAAAGAAATTTATTTTTTGAACCTTACATTTAAGAGAGTTGGTCAACACATTCATTTGTAGATTGATTAACCATTCAAGGAAAGATTAAAAAAACTTTTTTTAGTAACTATTTTTAGTTTTATTTTATTTTTAAATGACATATTTAAAGGTATTTTTAAATGATATATTTATTTTTTATAATTAAACCACATGAGTTGATCTAGATTTCATACCAAACCTGCTAGGAAAAAATTCAAATAAGGATTTTATTTTTAAAATCAATTTTTTAAATGATTTATTTAAATGGTTTGACCATGCCTTGACTCATGTATCATTTAAAATTTGTACTTGAATCAACCAAGGAAAAATTATAAAAAAAAGAAATTTATTTTATTAATTTTTTTTCTTTTTAAAAAATATACATAAATAATATATTTTTTGTTATTGATTAATCAAAAAATTTTAAAGAACCCTTAGGATTTAATTTGGGTGTATATATATATATAGTAAGACTACAAGTCTTATTTCAACCTTTTTCCTTCGTGGATAGCATTATGAGAAGTTTACTAAGAAAATACTCATTGAGATTGGGTTAAAATATAATTTGCCTCTATACTATTTTGCATTTTACAATTTGGTACCTAAAGAAAAAAATCTACAAACACATATTCAAAGTTTAATTCTATTCATCGCATTGCTCTGATGGCTAGTGCTATGTTGACATTCCATTATAACCCAATAACAACTTAATGCATGTCATTTTTTACATGTAAATTCATAAAATCTACATCATCCGCATTAAAAGCCAAATGAAGGATAAAAAATAAGTCAAACTTAAGTAAAAAACCATAGGTATCATTTCATATATTACAATTTGGTAATCGATTTTGGCAACGTGACTCTCACAAAAGAAGTATGCACAGCCTAAAAGTATTACTCAAGATGGATATGTCCTCTCAACTAGAACTTTTCCCTTTTTGACAAATCGCTTGTCCAACTAGTCTTAGGTGGGCACCATGAAGTGGCCAACATTTGGAGTCACCACTAATCATTTGGGCTAGGCATGATCGAATGCCTACTAAAACCAGTATTTTTGAGTTATAAAACTCAAAATATTGATTTCATGGTCTACATGGTTGAAATATTTGACAGTTGATTTCGAGAGTTGGTTACATGCAGGTATGAACTTCTCTGTGATGCCCAAAGTTGAAACCTTTCAAGCCATGTCCCAGTTTGGTTATGGTTTTCTCATTTTTAAACTTATCATTATTTGATATAATCCCCTTTTTAGTGCATGAATTTTGCATAAATAATAAATCTAGGTTTTAAAGAAAATTTGAATTTCATGTGTGCCTCAAAAATATGTAAACATAAAAATTAACTAAAAATTATCTCCGGATTTAATTTTTAAAAAACCAGATATTCTGTGTCAAGTATTGGAGAGATACTGACATAAAACATTACCTTTGTGATTTTTTTTTAAAAAATGATTTTAAATATATGAATGCAAAATGAATAACATAAGGGAAAATGCATCAGTAAGATGATAAAATGAGATAATACTACGTTAAACAAATCACACAAAATAACAAAAAGGAAAAGAGAGGGATCAAAATGTATCTCTTAATTATCATCGATTATCTTAAAATAGACAAATTGATAATTTTGGAGATGAATTCAGATCCATTGATTAATTAAGGTGCAAAAACCACGTTTAAATTTTGTAAATTGAAGTGAACTAAAAGTGAAAAATTTAATTTTTTTTCTTCACAAAATTTGAAAGGCTAAGCTAGATATCATCTCGAAAGCCAAGGTTAGAGTATCCCTAAATATGAAAATTTTAGTAATTTTTGAAATTTGATAGATGTTTGTAAAAGTTAGGCAAAAATATCTCCTTGAAAAATGCGATTGGAGTATCCCTTTAGAAGATAGGGTTTAAGTATCCCTATAGATGAAAGCTTTGATTATTTTAGAGAGACGAACCCGTAGGATTTATCTTGACAAAGGTTTGATGATTTCTTGACAAATTGACATTTTTGATAAATTCTTGGCAAAATAGGTAATTTTTTATGAAAAAGAAAATTGATAAAAATAGAGGTAACATGATAAAGGATGCTTATGCCTTAATCTGGACTTATGGGGTTAATGCACATATTTTGACTCAAAGAGACTAATCGGGGTCACTCAAAGACATTTGAGTGTCTCATAGTGGGAATTAAAAAAATCAATTAATTTTGACTAATGCTAAAAACAGGGGACAACACCATACTGACCCCCTTTTCGAATTTATTCTAGGAAAATTCAGAGGTGTTAGAAGCTGGGTGAAGTACTACTGAAAGGTGACTCGATAAGGTTTTATGTAAAAATATTCAAAAAAATCCAAGAACTAGGTTTAAATAATTTTTAAAGTTAGGTCAAGCTTGATACTAGCAGAACCTGCAGGGGAAATGGTATTGCAAACTTTGAAAAGTCATCTCCGACTCATATAGAATCATTAAATCACAAATGATGCCTTTTAAAAAATAATTTAATGAAAATTTAGGAAAATATTTTAAAAATTCAAAAAATCATCTAACGGCCAAAATGGCCCAAACAAAATGTAAATAGTTAATTTTAAGGGTTCCAAACAGCATTGGTTTAAGAAATCAATACTCTTCTCATTCAAAATGATCTGAGGGCAAATAAGATGTTTTGGAAAGGTAATTCAATTCCTTTTCAAAGAAAATATCAAAAATTCATGAAAAGTTTTTTAAGGTTCAAAAATGATATTTTAAGTCATGACTATAGTGTTGTCAGTACCAAAACAAAGGATTTTTTGGTTTTTTTGATTTTTTTGACTAAAGTTGGGCCATAGACATCAAAAGATTCATGGCACAAAAGATGAGTAACATAGGCTTAACGAGCTCATTTGCATAATCTCGGAGTAGTTTAGGATGATAAAATAACCCATTGACGATATCACAAACATAACAACTTTAGGCAAAAAATTAAGGAATCAATAACTTGGAAGAATAAAAACGCATTTATTTTTTAAAAATAAAATATTTGGCCTTAAAAACCCTTGAATGTAAAAATAAAACTTGATTTTTTCCAAGATTCGAAAACTAATGAGTAAAAACTTGAAGTCCATATTAGTCCTCATTTATTAAGATTAACATGGCCTTAACTTAGGGGGTTATTGAGAAAAAAAGTTTTTGACAATTGTCAAATAAGCATCTTGACAATATGTTATGAACTAAATATGATATTCATGAAAATGAACTTAAATAGCATACTTAGACAAATAAAGATGGTCTCTTGACATTTAATAATGATAAAAATGCAAGAAAATGACTAAAAAGATCCATGGAAATGTTAGTTTCAAGTATCTTAATAAATGTATCATGAGCCAAATATGACATTCATGGCAATGAACATAAATAGCATTCTCAGACAAATAAAGATGGCATCTTGGCATGTAAATAACCAAAAAACATAAGAAAATGACTAGCAAGATGCATGAAAAGTGTTAGTTTCATCAAAACAGTAAGAGCCAAGTCATGGATGATGGTATAAACATGTTTAAACATGAAAGAGTTTACTAAAATTTTTGGAACAATGTTAAAACTTGTTTTTGAAGCAAATCAAGCATATAAACATAATGAATCATGGCAAAAGGTTAATATAACGCCAAAAATCTTAGGTTTACCACAAACAAGGCCATGATCACATGTATATGGCTCTTTAAAATGATGAAAATGGTGATAAAAGAAGGAAATAAGGTAAAAAAGATGGAAGTTGTACCAAGTAGCCTTAAACCTTACTCCAGCCCTTGAGTAGAAAACTTATTTACTTTGAGCTCATTTTCTCTTCTCTTTGCTATTGATTAGCAAGAAAAGGGTGGCCAAAATAAGCTTAAGGTATGTGCTAGCAATAGAGGGGAGGTTTGTGATGAAAAAAAGGTGAAATATGGGGTTTAAAAGGGCTTTTGGTGGTAGCTTTGAGAGGCTACAAGACTAAGAGGGTTTTTGAGAGAATGATGGCTAAGATTTTTTTAGAGTGTTTGAATGTGTCAGAATGATTTTCTTAGAATGAATATGTGTCTATTTAGCTAAGAATGTTAGCCTTATATGACCCTATGAATAGTAAGGACCACATAGAAAAAGTAAAGGCATTTTAAGGTTTTGATGCATTACTTCATGTATGGACAAGGTAATATGCTTAGTTGCCTACTAAATCCATTGAGTGGTGCAACAAAAATAGTGGATCAAGGCCATTTCTAGTAGTTAAATAATTAAAAAGTCTTAGGTTGTCCTCTAACAAGTTGAATTAAGTCTTGCATATATCTTTATTATGACTATTTGGCCTTAAAAATTTGATTAGACCCAATCATAAGTTCGATGCTGAGCCTTGGTATGGATTTTGATGATTTTTGGTGCCAAAAATGTATCCAAATTTAATTTTCAAACCAATTGTGCAAGGGCTAAAAATGGCATAAACTAGGCAAAAATGCCTTATTGTATTGATACAATGCAAATTTTATCGATATATTTAGGCAAAAAACCAAGAATGTATCGATCCAATGAAGATCATATGACATATTCCTAGAAAGTATACAATTGCTTATGTATCAATACATTTTGTCCAAAATCAAATTTTAGCTACTGTCAAACCTTGTATTGATATATTTGGCCAATACATTGATACATAAAGCAAATGTATCGATACTAGCCTTATTTGTATTGATATAACCTATAAAGTTTTGAGTTTTGATGATGTGAAAGCCTTGTATCTATACATCTAGGCCATATATCAATGCATTCATGCAAAAATATAAAGTTTTCATACTACTGGCCCTTTGAACGCCTTATTTTAGCTCGGAATAATGGATAACTAATTTGTGCTTGTTTGTATAACCTCGGTGACACCTAGAATAGTGACTTTTAATGTCTTTTTTTCCTTACATTTTTCTTTAATATAATCCCTAAGCATTTTAAACCTTCCCAAAAAGAATTTTGTTTAGGGCTATATCACCTAATAGTGCTTAGTGACACGACAGTTTTTTATTTTTATTTTTTAATTTTCTTACCTGTCAATTAAGTCTCGAGATAACAAAAATTGCTCTAGACAAAATGGGGTGTCTACAATTGCGCCTCTTTGGTTGTTGTTGAGTATTAGGAATAAGACAAAGACTAATAGACACCATTTTGTCTAAGGTGTGCTTGATGCTACCTCATCCTGTAATAAAAGGTCCATAATTAATATGATTCCAAGATAAAAACAATATTTTGGTGGCAATTCCAATTTTTGCAAAAGGTAAAATTTGAATTCCTCGATGAAAAACCTAGATTACGACCCTAAGCTTAACCTAACCCTAGGTTTAATGTAAAATGACATAATGCTAACGAACCAAGTCATGACCAGCAACATTGGACCTAAAAAAGATTTCTTGACAAAGGTTTTTGGATGCAAGACCTAGACAACTATCCTAGGCTTGACCTATCTTTAGGTTTGACTTAAAGAGATAGGATACCAATGTACAAAGTCACTACTAGCAACTTTAATCTTTGAAAATTTTGGATAAAAAACCTAAACTATAATCCTAGGCTCGACTTGCCCCTAGGTTCAATTTAAAAAGATAGAGTGCCAATGTGTTAAATCATGGCCAACAATATTGGTCTTTGAAATGATTTTTTGATAAAGGTTCTTCTAGAGATTCTTGACAAAAGTTCTTGACAAAGGTTCTTGATGAAAGTGCAAATAAGCTGGATCATGTAATCCCAACAATATTGGACTTTAAAGGGTTTTCTTAATAGAGACTCTTGACAAAAGTTTATGACATAGGTTCTTGACAAAGGTTTTTAACAGAAATGCCAATGAGTCAAGAGTAAAAACTCCAGTAGCATTGGATTTTAGAAGAATCTCCTGATAGAGATTCTTGATAAAAGTTCTTGACATAGGTTCTTGAAAAAGTTTTTGATAGCGATGCTAATAAGCTAGATCTGATTTATCGATTTCCCTAAGATTGACCTTCCTAACATGGGCCAATTAGCTAGAACTGACCTACTGACATCACTAGGATTTGACTTTTAACATGATGTCTTAGAAATATAAAGGTTTTACCTAAGTGACTTTATGATTTGTCGATTTAATGCCAAAAACTCTTATCAAAAAGCTCTTCGAGGCTCTACATATTCTCCTTGACGTGATGCTGACAAGATGATGTTATGTTAGGACAATACGAATGCATGAGATGATAATACGGGCGCAAGTTTCTTGATGATATGACTACATGATCATGACAAAAAGTCTAATATAGGAATGAACATTGTAAATTATCTTTTGATTAAGAGCTCTAGCAACTATTCCCCTAATGCCATAGTTTGAGGTTCTCCTTTTAAACTTAATCTGATGTAAGATCATGACTTTTTAGTGGCTATTTTCTTGACTTGGGGTGTCTGATGGCCTTTCTAACAATTTAAGGATTTATGTTTCTTGTTTTAAGTCAGGTGATGGTTTTTCCTGATAAGTTCAATTGGTATTACTAATAGTTTGAGGACTAAGTAACTTTGGCTTGGTTATTAGTGTACCTTGGCTGGATGGGTTAGTGTTTTGGTTTTGATGAGGTTTCTTGATTGGATTGGATGAGCCCAACTTAGGTTGGTTTTGACAAATTTTCATGATCAAAGACTTTAGGAAGCCCAAAGCTATTTGACATATGATCATGACCAGTAAGTGTTGATTATGAAGGCTTTATGAACTTGACAATTAAGGCATAAGTCGAGCTCATTATGCTTTTCTCATTTTTCAATGTAGTAGTAAGAGATCCTGATATGAATTTTATTTGATTATCAAATATTATCATAATGCAATATAAATGTAATGCATGGGGTTTAAAGAAACAAGGCAATATTTCATTCATGACAAAAAGATGATACAATTTGATTTATATTTGACATACAAAGGGTAAAATGATAATAAAATGATCTTTTAGGTGATTGATGCCCGTGCCAATCATGACATGAATGTGTCTCCAATACATCTTGAGATCTTTCCCAAATGGTCAATCTGCCTGATGCGAGTCAACATTTTGAAGACCTTTGAGTTTGTTCTATGTTATTTTGTAGTTAGCCTTAACTTGGGTGCTTTCTTTCTTATTTCTTCAAACTCAAGTTAGGCTCGGATGAGGTTTGACT
>JAQSVH010169675.1:0-22553 GCA_029448705.1 Adansonia digitata
AGAAAAGCTTTTCTTTTAGACAAGTCGTTCAGAATCAAAGTTAATCCATCAAATGAGACAAATATGGATACTCGTAATAATCTCTATTCTTTTGTGAATGATCACCACAAACATGTTCTCCTCATAGGGATTCATGATATTGATGCAAGAAAAGCTTTTCTTTCCACCATTTTTAATATAATCAAAGATCGTTTGTCAAATAGAAGAAACATGGATACTCAAAATGATCTTCATTCATTTTGTGATTGGCCACCATAAACCTATTCTCCACATTGGGATATACCATATTGGCATTTGGTTTCACAAGAAAAGCTTTACTTTTGACCATTTCCCCTCGAATCAAAGTTCATCCCTCAAATGAGACAAACATGATTACTTGTTATAGTGTCCACCTTTTTTGCAATTGGCTTCCACAAACATGTTCTCGACATTTGGATACATGATATTAATGCTTTGCTTTTGCAAAAAATGTTTTTTTCCACAGTTTTCCATAAAACCAAAAATTATTCGTCAAATGAGACAAACATGGATACTCATAATAATCTCCACTCTTTTTGTAGTTGGCCTCTATAAACATTTTCTCCTTGTTAGGGTACATGATATTGACACTTTGTTTTCACAAGAAAAGCTTTTCTTTCAACCAATTCGCTTAGAATCAAAGTTAATCTGTCGAAAAAGACAAATATGGATGCTCATAATAATCTCTATTCTTTTATGAATGGCCACCACAAACATGTTCTCCTCATTGGGATTCATGATATTGATACTTTGTTTTCACAAGAAAAGCTTTTCTTTCAACCATTTTCCATATAATGAAAGATAGTCCATTAAATGAGAGTAACTTGGATACACGAAATGATCTTCATTCCTTCTGTGATTAGCCACCATTTCTCTACATTGGGATACACCAAATTGGCATTTGGTTTCACAAGAAAAGCTTTTCTTTTGACCATTTCCCTTTGAATCAAAGTTTATCCCTCGAATAAGACAAACATGCTTACTTGTTATAATCTCCACCTTTTTTTGTAATTAGCCTCCATGGACATGTTCTAGACGTTTCGATACATGATATTAATGTTTTACTTTTGGAAGAAAATTTTTTTCCACCATTTTCATTGTAATCAAAGATCGTTCGTCAAATGAGACAAATAGGGATACTCATAATAATCTTCACTCTTTTCGTGATTGGCATCTATAAATGTGTTCTCCTCATTAGGGTACATAATTTTGACATATTGCTTTCACAAGAAAAGTTTTTTGTTAGACTAATTTGCTTAGAACCAATGTTAAGTCGTCAAACGAGACATATGTGGATACTAGTAATAATATTTATTCTTTTATGAATGGCTACCACAAACACATTCTCCTTATAGGGATTCATGATATTGATGCATTGTTTTTGCAAGAAAAGCCTTTCTTTCCACCATTTTCCATAAAATCAAAGATCATCCGTCAAATGAGAGAAACATGGATACTCAAAATGATCTTCATTGAATTTGTGATTAGCCACCATAAACCTATTCTCTACATTGGGATACACCATATTGACATTTGGTTTTAGAAGAAAAGCTTTTCTTTTAACCATTTCCTTTCAAATCAAAGTTTATCCCTCGAATGAGATGAACATGCTTCCTTGTTATAATCTCGATATTTTTTATAATTGTCCTCCACAGACATGTTCTCGACACTTGGATTCATGATATTAATGCTTTGTATTTGCGAGAAAAGTTTTGTTCCACCATTTTTCTTATAATCAAAGATCATCTGTCAAATGAGACAAACATGGATACTTATAATAATCTCCATGCTTTGTGATTGGCCTCCATAAACATGTTCCCCTCAGAGGGATATAAGATATGGATGCTTTGCTTTTGTAAGAAATGCTTTTCATTCGGCTAATTTGCTTAGAATCAAAGTTAACTTGTCAAACGAGACAAACATGGACACTCTAATAATCTATGTTCACTTATGAATTGCCACCACAAACACGTTCTTTTTATAGGGATTCATGATATTGATGCTTTGTCTTCGCAAGAAAAGCTTTTCTTTCTACCATTTTCCATATAATCAATAATCATACGTCAAATGAGAGAAACATGGATACTCGAAATAATCTTCATTCTTTTTCTGATTGGCCACCATAAACCTATTCTCTATATTGGGATGCACCATATTGACATTTGGTTTCACAAGAAAGGCTTTTCTTCTCACTATTTCCCTTCGAATCAAAGTTTGTCCCCTAAATGAGACAAACATGCTTACTTGTTATAATCTCTACCTCTTTTGTAATTGGACTCAATGGACATGTTCTCAACATTTGGATTCATGATATTAATGCTTTGCTTTTGCAAGTACAGTTTTTTTCCACCATTTTCCTTATAATCAAAAGTCGTACGTCAAGTAAGATTAGCCTTTGGATACATGGATGCTCGTAATAATCTCCACTCTTTTTGTTATTACCCTCCATAAACATGTTCTCCTCATTAGGGTACATGATATTGACACTTTGTTTTCACAAGAAATGCTTTTCTTTTGACCAATTTGCTTGGAATAAAAGTTAATCCGTCAAATGAGACAAATATAGATACTCGTAATAATCTCCATTCTTTTATGAATGGCCACCATAAACATGTTTTCCTCACAAGGATTTATGATATTAATGCTTTGTCTTTGCAAGAAAAGCTTTTCTTTCCACCGTTTTCCATGTAATCAAAGATCGTCCATCAAATGAGAGAAACATAGATACTCGAAATGATCTTCATTCCTTTTGTGATTGGCCACCATAAACCTTTTCTCTACATAGGGAAACACCATAATGACATTTGGTTTCACATGAAAAGCTTTTCTTTTAACCATTTCCCTTCAAATCAAAGTTCATCCCGCAAATAAGACAAACATGCTTACTTGTTATAATCTCCACCTTTTTCATAATTGGCCTGCACGGGCATGTTCTCAACATTTGGATACATGATATTAATGCTTTGCTTATGCAAGAAAAGATTTTTTCCTTATAATCAAATATCATCCATCAAATGAGAGAAACATGGATAGTCATAACAATCTACACTCATTTTGTGGTTGGCCTCTATGAACATGTTCTCCTCATTAGGGTACATGATATTGACACTTTGCTTTCACAAGAAAAGCTTTTCTTTTGACCAATTCACTTAGAATCAAAGTTAATCCATCAAATAAGATAAATATGGATACTCGTAGTAACCTCCATTCTTTTATGAATGGCCACCACAAACACATTCTCCTCATAAGGATTCATGATATTGATGCTTTGTGTTCGCAAGAAAAGCTTTTCTTTCCACCATTTTCCATATAACCTAAGATGGTCCATCAAATGAGAGAAACAACAATATTGAAATGATCTTCATTCCTTTTGTGATTGGCCACCATAAACCTATTATCCATATTAGGATACACCATATTGACATTTGGTTTCACAAGAAAGGCTTTTTTTTTGACCATTTCCTTTCAAATCGAAGTTTATCCCTCGAATGAGACAAACATGGTTACTTGTTATAATCTCCACTTTTTTGTAATTGGCCTCCACAGACATGTTCTTGACATTTGGATTCATAATATTAATGCTTTGCTTTTGCAAGAAAAGTTTTTTTCCTCCATTTTCCTTATAATCAAAGATCATTTATCAAATGAGACATACATGGAAACTCGTAATAATCCCCACTCTTTTCATGATTGGCCTCTATAAACATGTTTTCCTCATTAGGGTACATGATATTGATGCTTTGCTTTTGCAAGAAAAGCTTTTCTTTGGACCAATTCGCTTAGAATCAAAGTTAATCCATCAAACAAGATTAATGTGGATACTCATAATAATCTACATTCTTTTATGAATGGCCAACAACAAATATGTTCTCCTCAGAGGGATTCATGATATTGATGCTTTGTCTTTGCATGTTGTCACAAGGTACCCTGAGGTGGATCCTCACGAATCTATGGGTGAGTATAGCTTAAAATATTTTTCTAACTTGGAAATGTTGGAAATATCTTCTTGACCAAGACATTTTTTTCGTGATGTGATGAGAATGAGAATGTACAGATTCTCGACTTGTGATATAGTGAAGGGGACCATAAGATGAAAGAAAAGCTTTTCTTGTGAGAGCAAAGCATCAATATCTTTCATCCTAATATGGAGAATATGTTTGTGGTGGCCAATCACCAAAACGGTAGAGATTATTATGAGTAACAATGTTTGTTTCATTCAATAAATGAACTTTGATTCTAAGGAAAATAGGGGAAAGAAAAGCATTTGTTGAGATAGCAAAGCATCAATATCGTATATCCAAATAGGGGGAACATTTTTTTGTGGCCAATCATAAAAAATAGTAGAGATTATTCCAAGCATCCATATTTATCTCATTTGGTGAACGAACCTTGATTCTAAGAAAAATGGTGGAAAGAAAACATTTTCTTATGAGAGCAAAGCATTCTAACGTAAAGAATATGTTTGTGGTGGCCAATCACAAAAAGCGTGGAGATTATTATGATTAACCATGTTTGTCTCCTTTAACAGACAAATTTTGATTTTAAGGAAAATGGGGGAAAGTAAAGTTTTTCTTACTATAGCAAAGGATCAATATTGTATATGCAAATGGGAGAACATGTTTATTATGGCCAATCATAATTATATTGGAGATTATTCCAAGTATCCATGTTTGTCTCATTTGACGATAAACTTTGATCCTAAGAAAAATAATGGAAAAAAAGGCTTTTTTCTTGAAACCATAGCATCAATATCATATATCCTAATGTAAAGAACATGTTTATGGTGGATAATCACAAAAAGAATGAAGATTATTTTGAGTGTCCATATTTGTCTCTTTTTACAAATAAACTTTGATTCTAAGGAAAATGGTGGAAAGGAAAGGTTTTCTTACGAAAGCAAACTATTGATATCATGTATCCACCAATGAGGAAAACTTGTTTATAGTGGTCTGCCACAAAAAGAAAGGAGATTATTATGAGTATCCATGTTTGTCTCATTTGATAGATGAACTTTGATTCGAAGAAAAATGATTAAAAGAAAAACTTTTCTTGCAAAACCAAAGCATTAATATCATGTATCCCAATTAGGAGAACATGTTCATGGTGGCCAATCACAAAAATATGGGAGATTATTACAAGTATCGATGCTACCTCATTTGACGGATGAACTTTAACTCTAAGGAAAATATGGAAAGAAAGCTTTTCTTGTGAGAGCAAAACATCAATATCTTGTATCTCAATGTGGAGAATATGCAGCAATTCAAAAATATATTGGAGATTATTCTGGGTATCCATGTTTGTCTTATTTGACGGATGAACTTTGATTCTAACGAAATTGATGGAAAGAAAAGCTTTTCTTGCAAAACCAAAGCACCAATATCATTTATCCCAATAGGAAGAACATGTTTATGAAGGTTAATGATGAAAAAAATGGAGATTATTACGAGGATCTATGCAATGAATAAACTTTGATTCTAAGGAAAATGGTGGAAAAAAAAGCTTTTCTAGCAAAACTAAAGGACCAATATCATGCATCCTAATGAGGAGAACATTTATATGGAGGCCAATCACAAAAAGGGTGGAGATTATTGTGAGTATCCATGTCTACCCTATTTGACGGATGAACTTTGATTGTAAGAAAAATGGTCGAAAGAAATTCTTTTCTTATGAAACCAAAACATTAATACTATATATCCTACTAGGAAGAATATGTTTATTATGGCTAATCACAAAAATAGTGGAGATTATTACAAGTATCCATGTTTGTCTCTTTTACTGGATGATCTTTGATTCTAAGGAAAATGGCGGAAAGAAAAGCTTTTCTTATGAAAGTAGAGCATTAATATCTTGATCTTGATAAGGAGAACATTTTTATGGTGGTCAACCACAAAAAAGAATAAAGATTATTACAAGTATCCATATTTGTCTCATTTGATAGATGAACTTTGATTTTAAGGAAAATGTTGAAAAGAAAAACTTTTCTTGCAAGAGCAAAGCATTAATATCTTGTATCCTAATGTGGAGAAAAAGTTTGTGGTGGCCAATCACAAAAATATTAGAGATTATTCTAGGTATCCATCTTTGTCTAATTTAACGGAAGAACTTTGATTTTAATAGAATTATGGAAATAATAGCTTTTCCTGTAAAACCAAAGCACCAATATCATGTATCCCAATGAGGATAACATGTTTATGGAGGCCAATAATAAAAAGAGTGCAGATTATTACGAGCATCCATATTTGTTTCATTTGATAGACAAATTTTGATTCTAAGCAAAAAAGTTGAAAGAAAAGCTTTTCCTGAGAAAGCAAAGCATCAATATCATGCTTCCTAATATGAAAAACTTGTTTATGGTGGCCAATCATAAGCAGAATGGTGATTATTTCAAGTATCCATGTTTATCTCATTTGATGGGTGAACTTTGATTTTAAGAAAAATATCAAGGGAAAAACTTTTCTTGCGAAACCAAAGCACAGATATCATGTGTCTCAATTAGGAAAATATGTTTATATGGTAAATCACAAAAAGAATGTAGGTTGTTGTGAGTATCCATTTTTGTCTCATTTAATGGATCAACTTTGATTCTAAGAAAAATATTGGAACAAAAAGTTTTTCCTTCAAAAGTAAATAATCCAAGTAGTGGACTTATTAATTGAGTAATACACTTTGGTCCACTCCAATATATCACCACCACTAAGTAATATATCTATGTCTTTATTGAAGAGTCAAACCGCACCAGATTACCAAGATAAGCCATCTCTCCAATTGGATTTGGATGACATAATAGTCTTGACATGAGTTAGTTGCTTACATTAACCTCACAGACCATAGACTTTTGATTTAGACTACTTACCTTATATCATCATGTGCCCTTTTTTTATTCTTTTTTTTAGATAATCTGAAGTGGGCTCATACAACTTAAAAGATATCTATGGTAGTGTGGTATAGCCTTTAAGCTATCCTTCAGTTGGGATTTGGTTTAGGCATATAATATAAAGAGGAGAAAGATAATCGAACAGGTTGCTTATCCAAATAGTCTTGAAAAGTTATTGTGAAGTAATTGTAAATTTAAAGTTGCCACCGATCATTTTAGCCTAAGCATGATTGGATGCCTATTGAAAACAATATTTCAAGTTATGAAACTCGAAACATTGATTTCAAGATCTATAACGTCTTAAGATTTGTTGCTTGGGTTTGGGACTTGGTTATGTGTGGAGAAAGATTAGCATCCCTACGATGCCTGAAATCGATACCCGTTAACTATATCTCACTTTAGCCTTGGTTTAATTAGTTCCATTTGGTCATTATTTATATACAATCCCTGTGTATGCATGAACCTTTTTGGAAATTATAAATTCGGGTTTTGAAAGAACATTTTGTGTCATCTATGCATCATGTAGGTACGAGGAACATAGGGATTTTTTTTATGAAAATAATTTTTGGATTAAATTTTAAAAATTAGTCTATTACGTATTAGGCAGTAGAGATATATCGACATGAAACATTGTCTTGTAAAATTTTTTGAAAACACATTTTAACTATGAATGTAGGATAGTCACTACAAAAAGAAAACATTCTAGTAAAGACAAAGAAGAATATAATAATTTCTCAAACAAACAATCACAAACAAAAAAATAAAAACAATGGGATAATCGGAATGTATCTCATAATTGTCTTTGATTATTGAAGAATAATCGGATGACAATTTGTGACATGTTTGGATTCAGTGGTAATTTGAGGGTATCTTTAGAAAAAAGCAGGATTGGTGTATCCCCTTGGAAAGATGGGAAATGGAGTGTCCTTAATGACAAAGATTTTGATATTTTAAGAAAATAATTAGGAATCTTAAATAAATTCAAGAGAGAAAATTGACATTTTTTGTGAAAGATAGAGTTGGATATCCCCTTGGAGTGATGGGGTTGGAGTATCCCAAAAATGAATTTTTTTTATTTAAGAATATAATTTGAAATCTCGAATTAATTTTAGGAAACTGTCATTTTATAAAAAATAAGGTTGAAGTATCTTTTTGGAGTGATAGGGTTGGACTATCCCCAAGAATGAAAATTTTTGATGTTTTGAGAAAATAGTTATCTTAAAAAGAGGTATTTTGAAAATAAAAAAATAGAGATTTGAATAAAATATATTTTTGATCTTAAGTTTTGATCTAGGCCTAAAGGGTTTGTGTAGTAGGGGAACCAATCGAATACATTACGGGACATTCGAATGTCTTTATAAAGGCATTTCAAGAATTAGCTTAAAATAAGGCACAACATCACACCATCTCCCTTCCCGAATTTATTTTGGGTTCATCCAAAGGCTTCAAGGGGCAATTGAGGTACCATTGGAAAGGTAACTTAACAAGGATTGATGTAAAAATATTTCAAAAATCCTAGAAAATCACCTTCTAGGCAGAATTAATTTTTGAAATTAAGCATATCTTGACACTATTAGCACGTATAGGGGAAAGGGCGTAATGGACTTTGAAAAATCATTTCGGACTCATTTAAAATTGTTAAATCACAAAAAATACCTTTTTGAAAAGGTAATGTTGTAAACTTTTTGGGAGAAATATTTAAAATATATAAAAGAATCATCTAATGAACCAAAACAGTCCAAACAAAATGTAATGCGTTGGTTCTAGGGTTTTGACAAGAAAGGTTCAAAAAAATCATAATTCTTACATCCGGAATGATCTAAAGGCAAATAAGAAACCATTCAAAAGGTATTTCGATGCCCTTTAAGTGAAAAATATCAAACAATTCTAGAAAAATCATTTATGGTTTGAAAATAATTTTTTAAACTCAGACTATAGTGTTGCCAAAGCAAAAATAAGGGATTATTTGATTTTTCTATTTTTGGAGTCAAATTCGAGTTATAAATGTCCGAACATCCACAACTCAAAGGAAAAATGAAATGGGCATCACAAGCTTAATCCATAGTCCCAAAGTAATGTGGGATGATGAAACAACCCATTAACCATGCCACCATGGAGGTGTTAAACTCAAGATTAAGGCTTAAATATTTTCAACTAAAATAGGTCATTTTTTATTGAAAAATAGCATTTTAAAACTAATTTTACCATGAATCCAGAATTGAAATGTTTAATTTGTCACCAAGCTTGGAACACTAATTTCATGAAAACATTAAATCCATGCTATTCTCCATCTATTGGAGGTAGCATGAACTTAACTTAGAGATTTTCTTGAAAATTAGATTTTTAGCAAACAAACAAGCATCTTGATAGAGATTAAATATGCAAACACACAAAGATGACATTCTAACATGGAAAAGATGACAAAAAATGCAACAAGGTGACAAATAAGATGTATGGAAATGATAATTCTATGAATGACATCAAAATCATGTTATGGGAGAAGACATGAACATATTTAAGCAAAGAAAAACATGCTGAAATTTTCAAGATAACATTTTTGTGCCATGAGACTCCTTAAAATGCAAGATAATGCATGAGCACACTCAATACATTTTAGAAAGAACATTTAAGTGTATGCTAAGCATGTAAAAATAGGTGAAACATGACAAAAAATGCATGAATAAAGACGGTCTCGATGACACAATGAAAGAAAAGAAGTTTGGCCTACCAAGCAACATCAAGGCATCAAAAGAAAATCAAGATCCTAAGACTCCCACAACTAAGGCAATGATAATGCATGGGAGTCTTAGAATGTTCATGCCAAAATAAATGGTTCTCTAAGAGGATACAAGCACTAGAAATGAGAAAAGAAATAGAGCTAGGTGAGAAAATATACCAAAGCATTAATCTTTAGCCTTTTTCTTTAATCAACAACTTTGGCCTTACCATTTTTTTCCTTTTTTTTTTACGTTAATGTTCAAGAAAATGATGAAAAAAATGTTTTCTAGTAAGATGTTGATGGAATAAGGTTTTAAGAGGAAGGATGAATGAAATAGAAGGTTTTGAAGGTGTTTTTATTAGTGGTTTGAAGGAGCTAGAATGAAGGAAGGTTGAGGGTAGAAGGTAATAAAACAGTGTTTTTTTAGAGTATTTTTGGGGTTAAAGGTCACTTGAGTTTTTTTGAGATTACTAAAGAGTGATTCCCCCTTTATTGAGCTAATTTTGGCACCCTTTTAAATTTAAAGTTCAGCCAATGCTTTTTTAAGGCAAAACAATGGCATTATGTTATTTTCTTTATGTACTAAGAGATAACTCTAGGTACTATGCTTAGCTGCCCCTATAGCTATTGGTTCTATCATGCAGAGTAGCGGTGTAGAAAGGCTATAACTACCTGTAACTAGAGAAAAACTAGAGATGTCCTCTGACAAGCTATATATTTCATGAAAATAGCCTTTTTCATTTGCTATTTGGGCTTTAAAAATTTGTTTAAGTACAATCACAAGCCCATAGCTGAGGCTTGATATGAATCATGATGATTTTTGGTCCAAAAAACTTATTTGAATTAGATTTTCAAAGGTTGAAAAATAAAGCAAATTGGGCAAAAATGCCTTGGTGTTTTGATACAAAACATGTTGTATGCAAAAAATTTGGCCTAATAATCTTACCATCTTTCAATTATGTCTCAGGATATTAGAGATTGGCCCAGACAAAATGAGATGTCTACAACTTTCCCTTTTTTGTTGTTATTGAGTATCAAGAATAGGATAAAGACAAACAATACTATTTTGTTCAAGTAGGATGATGGTTTGAGATCTAATAAGTATTATGTAGAAATAGGTTGAGCATATCAGCAATAATTCTAATAGATGAGAAATCTAAATAAATTTTGTAGGGTTTGACCTCCCTACTAGGTTTGTGTTTTTTGGGCTTAACCCCTTATACAGGCACTAGCTAGTATGGGCTTTGACTTGATAGGCATGCAACTTATTATGGACTAAGGTAGGTAAGCATCTTGCTCTTTAAGGACTGAGGTAGGTAAGCATCCTACTCTTTGAGGACTAAGGTAGGTAAGCATCATACTCTTTGAGGATTGAAGTAGATAAGCACCAGGCATTTTAAGGACTGAGGTTGGTAAACGCCCTTCTCTTTGAGGATTGAGGTAGGTAAGTGTCTTGCTCTTTGAAGATTGAGGTAGTTAAGCACTATGCTTTTTAAAGACTGAAGTAGATAAGCACTAGGCTCATTGAAGACTGAGGTAGGTAAGCACCCTCCTCCTTAAAGACTGAGGTAGGCAAATGCCATGCTCTTTAAGGACTAAGATAAGTAATCATCTTGCTCTTTGAAGACTAAGGTAAGTAAGTTCCCTACTATTTAAGGACTGAGAAAGGTAGGCATCTTGCTCTTTGTGGACTAAGGGAGGTAAATGCCTTGCACTTGGAGGATTGAGCTTGGTAAATGTCCTACTCTTTGAGGTAGGTAAGTGTCCTACTCTTTAAAGACTAAGGTAGGTAAGTGTAAAGACTGAGGTAGTTAAGTGTCTTGCTCTTTGAAGACTAAGGTAGGTAAATATGGTGCTTTTTAAGGATAGAGGTAGGTAAGCATCCTGCTTTTTAAGGACTAAAAAGAAAAAGAAGGCATCCTACTCGTTAAGGAATAAAAAAAAGTGTCCTACTATTTGAGGACTAAAAAAGGAAAAAGAACATCCTACTCTTTGAGGACTAAAAATAAGAAAGGAAATATGTCCTGCTATTTGAGGACTAAAAAGTAAAGGAAACGCGTATTGCTATTTGAGGAATAAAAAGAAAAAGCATCCTAGTCTTTGAGGACTAAAAAGAAAATGAAAGGTGTCTTACTCTTTAAGGACTAAGTGGAAAAAATGTCCTACTCTTTAAGGACTAAAAAGGAAAAGAAGGCATCTTGCTTTTTAAGGACTAAAACTAATGGCGTCCTGCTCTTTAAGGACTAAAAGGAAAAAAGTCCTACTTTTTGAGAACTAAAAATAAAAAGAAGGCATCCTACTCTTTGGGGATAAAAAAGAAAAATAAAGCATCCTACTCTTTGAAGACTAAAAGGAAAAAGTAGTCATCCTACTTTTTGAAGACTAAAAACATCTTGCTCTTTAAAGATTAAAAGGAAAAAAACATTTTACATATTGAAAACAAAAAAAAAGAAAGTATCCTGCTCTTTGAAGACTGGAAGGAAAAAGAAGGTATTCTACTCTTTGAGGACTGGAAGGAAAAAGAAGGTATTCTACTCTTTGAGGACTTAAAAATAAAAAAAAAATCTTGCTCTTCAAGAACTAAAAAAGGAAAGCAAGGGCATCTTGCTCTTTAGGGACTAGCAAGGAAAAGAAGGTATCCTACACTTTGAGGACTAAAAAAGACAGGAAAGGTGCCCTGCTCTTTGAGGACTAAAAAGGAAAAGAAATGCGTCTTGCTCTTTGAAGACTAAAAAGGATAAGAAAGGTGTCTTGCTCTTTGAAGACTAAAAAAAAATGTGTGTTACTTTTTAAGAACTAAAAAGAAAAGGAAAGACATGATACTCTTTAAGGATTAAAAAGAAAAAAGCATTCGACTCTTTGAAGACTCAAAAGAAAAAGATGACATCCTACTTTTTAAAGGCTAAAAAGAAAAAGAAGTCATCCTACTCTTTGAGGATTAAAAAATGAAGATGTCTTGCTCTTTAAGAACTAAAAAGAAAAAGAAAGAGTCCTATTCTTTAAGGACTAACAAGGAAAAGAATGTGTCCTACTCTTTAAAGACTAAAAAGAAAAAATGCCTTGCTTTTTGAAAACTAAAAGAAAAAGAATGTGTCATCCTCTTTGAAGACTAAAAGGAAAAACATGTCCTACTCTTTGAGGACTCCAAAAAAAAGTAGGCATCTTACTTCTTGAAGACTAAAAAGAAAAAAGAGGGATCCTGCTAATTGAGAACTAAAGAAAAAAAAGAAAACATCCTACTCTTTGAGGACTAAAAAAATGTTCTACTATTTGAGGATTGAAAAGAAAAAGAAAGTGTCTTACTTTTTGAGGATTGAAAAGAACAAGTGTCATACTCTTTAAGGACTAAAAAGAAAAAGAAGACATCTTGTTTTTTGAGGACTAAAAAGAAAAAGATAGCATCCTGATCTAAAGGACTAAAAAAAATGCCCTGCTTTTTAAGGACTAAAAAGAAAAACAAGATGTTCTACTCTTTGAGGACTAAAATGGAAAAAAGAAGAAGAAAGGCTCCCTAGTCATTGAGGACTAAAAAGAAAAAGAAGGCATCCGACTCTTTGAGGACTAAAAAGAAAAAATGCCCTACTTTTTTAGGGCTAAAAAATAAAAAGAAGGCATCATACCTTTTGAAGACTAAAAAGAAAAAAAATCGTGCTTTCTGAGGACTAAAAGGAAAAGCGTCCTACTATTTGTGAACTAAAATATATGAGTTTGTGTGCCTTTCTTGAATGGCTTTTCCAATTTATTCACTCATGAGATAAACTGGAACCTTTTGAGGCTTTTTGAAAATATGAATTTATACATGAAGTTTTGTTTAATTTGGCTTCTAAAAGTAGGAATTCATACTTGAAGAATGTTAGTTATTGTTTGAATGATGCAGGAGGATGGAAATGCATGCTTCATTGATGCAAAACTGATGATTTTAAAAATTTAATTTGGTAATTGATTTTTTTGGCCTTCTCGATCATTTAATCTACTATGAGTTTGATAAGGTGGGTTTTTGCCTTAGGGTTTGTCAATCTCACTCTAGATTTTTAGAGGCTTTGAATTTTAAGGCTATTTTGGAAGGTATGAGTGGATCATGATTGTGAAAGAATAGACCTGAGCTTAAATGGCTCATGTTTGGGGACTTCTGTTGCATTAAGGTTGGTGGGGATGGAGGATTCTACTTTACCAATTATGATTCAAAGTTAAAGGGTGTCTTTGATGGTCTGGGTTGAATGCTCTAAATTTTAATTGTTAAAATGACAATTTGAAAAGAACTTTGGCCCCTTATTTTTAGGCTAGGATTTACTGAGAGAAGGCTCTAAGCATGTTTTTAGGATATAAGGTCTAAGGGTAAGACCAACTGTCACTTTAAGAGCTCATTCTTAGTCTTTAGACATGAAACAAAATACTTACGAAGTTTTGTTTTTAACAAGTAATGCTAGGAAATCCTATTATCAGTTCCATTCATTTATTAAACATTATCAATTAAATGATAAACATGATGCAACATAGGATGGAGGGATTATAAAGACTTTTAAGAAATAAAGTGATTGTATTTCATTCAAAAGAAAAAAAGTACAAGTTATGACAAATTATTCGATCATAAAAGATTTTAAGATACAAAAAAGTTCATAGGGGTTTTCCTAGCCACTTACCCCATAATGCTAACGACATGAGTCTTCCACTGAGTATCTTCAGAAACTTTTCTCAACCAGTTAATGCTTTTGGTGTTGGTCGACTTATAAAAAGATTCTCTAGATTACCCTATGGTGGGATAGAGGCCTTAAGGTGTGTAGGTAACGATAAGGTTGCCATAGAATAGGTGAATTAGGTTATGATTTAGTGTCTTGATTAGGGTTACGAGTGTGAGGTAAGTTGGTTCTAGTCTAAGATAGTGATAGTTTGGGCTTAACTCAGTTTGAGTAAGGAGGAGTCTAGTCACTTAAGTTACCCTTTCAAGTTTTTTAACTTAAGCCTGTTTATTTTTCTAGATGCATTTTGGGTTTGCATACGAGGTTTTTTTAAGTAGAAAAAATAGAAGGAGGATAGGATGCCTTTATGGGTTTCCATCCTTGGATCCTTTCAAGCATAGTATTTTTTATAGAATCAGAGTTCATAGGGTTAGGTAAGTCACTATCATCCATTTCGATTAAGATCAGGGCTTTTCTGGAAAATGTGTAGTTTACCATGTATAACCCTACCCAATTTAGATTCCATTTTACTTGAACATCTTCATTGATCGATAGAATTTGTTTTAGTACTAAGTCCTTTTTCTCATAACTGATAAGCATGTGCCTTTTTGTTATGGGCTCTCATACTTTTGATAATTTGCCTGTGGAAATGGCTTTTATTCTTTTTTTTTCAATGAGATTAAGCTACTCATATCGATTTTTGACCCATTAAGCCTCTACAAGTTTTGATTCCATTAGACTATTAAGCAATTTGGTTTGCACTAAGATTTGCCACACCAAATTTGTTGGTGTTTTAACCTCCTCTATGTTTTATACAATCTCACTTCACTGGCCATTCTTTCTATATTAGATTCAGTATGGACTTCAGATAGCTAGCTCTAACATTGTATTTTGGCTTTTGCCCAACCTTAATTTTTTCTTTTCCTTTGCCCTTAGGGGTATTTTTTCTGTTTAATTCATATTTCATACCTTCACCGATCATTCCACCTAACATGACCATATTCGTAAAGTTCTTTGAGTGGCTCTTTACTATCTTCTCATAGTAAGGGGTTAGTAATATGCCAATGAATCTAACTATCATCTCTTTTTCTGTCAATCAAGGATGAATCTCGAAGGCTTTTTCCATCTATCTCAAAGCGTACTACCTAAAGCTTTCATCAACTTTCATTTTCAGGCTCATGAGGAAAAAACAATTCAAGATCTAGATGTTAGTAGTTTTCTCCTTATCTATGGCATTAATAGACAGAATGATGTGTTCGTCCCACTACTCAAAGAATTAATCTCAGACTAGTCCATCATCACTTAGACTAGTTTTAAAAACTATGGGCAATACTGAAAAAAATGCTCTTAATTGTAGTGATAACATGGGTCAATGGCTTTTGTACTTTATTTTTAACATCTGATACTATTCCAACTTTCACAAAGGCTTGCCAGACCTTGCTCATCAGGATTTTAACTTTTCTAATGTGTCTTTTGATCAACAACCCTTTGCATCCATTATTGCGTTCACTCTTGGTTCTAGATGGTTAGGAAGTGGATTGGCTTTGACATTTGGTCCAGGCCTCTGTTCGACCTTAATCATACCTTTTCCTAGTAGACCCTATACTTTCTCTTAAATGAGGTGCAATTCTTAATAAAGTGACCTTGTGTTACGACATGGTGTTTACAATAGGTATTTTCATCATACCACCTAAAATATGGTGGTGATCTAAGTTGTGTGAATACTGAGGCCACTAGTTGACCTGCCAATAAATGAGAGTAAATCTTTTTGTAGGATGAAGGGAGTGGCTCAAATTTTTCTCTTTTTCAAAATGCTTGTTGATTGTTTAAAGTTCTTGGATTTTCACGTTGTAAGATTGTGTGCTTTATGTTGCATTTTGAATAATATTAGATGCAAAGGTCATTGTTAGAGCAAGGTAAACTTGGCAGAATGAACTAGTTGTGGTGTTGGTGAGTTAAGGTTGAAACCTATATTCAACATGCTCAAAAGGTACATAGCCTACGTTAGATGCAGATTATGGTTAAACCTGGCATAACTTTCACTAATAGCATTCATTTTCTTCTTTTTACCCTTATTTGTTGACTTATTGACTGAACTGGATGATTCTCTCATGGATATCTTGTCATTTTTTATTGCATTATCGATTATTTCACCTAATAAACCATATCAATGAAATTATTCATGGTATTTCCCAAAACCTATCATAGTAGAGAGCTTGTAGGGTGCCAATAAACATAATCGTTATTTCTTTTTTGGCCAAATGAGGGCGAACCTAAATTACTTCTTCTCACTACCTTTGAGCATATTGCCTGAAGCTTTCAGAGGCTTTCTTTTCCATGTTCATGAGGGAAAGATGATCCAAGGCCTGAATAGACAAGTGCTTATATTGATCAAGAAATATGTAAGCTAAATCTGCCTATGTTTGGATTCTTACGGGATCAAGCCATATATACCATCGGATAGCTGCCCCAATTAGACTATCCTTAAAGTAATGGATTAGTCACTTTTCATTCCCCTCATACTCGACCATCTTACATCAATCCATGCGAAGATGTGCCATAGGGTCATAGTCCCATTATACTTTTCAAATTTTGACACTTTGAATTTAGGCAGGATGATTAGAATAAAAACTAATCCTAAAGATTTTGAATCTACAATGCCAAATTTGTCACTTCTTTCGGTAGCTTGAAGGTGCTTTTCTGCCTTCATCCTTTTCTAAGGATTTCTTCACTTTTTTTTTGTTCCATTTACTCATCAAGGTTCAAGATTATAGGCCTTGATGGTGAAGATCGTATACCTTAAAATCCTTAGAGTTGATGGGATGCTACTGCTAGGTCAATGTAAATGAATGGCTGAGTTGATAGGATATTTACTGTCGAAGGATGTTATCCATGTGATGCCCCTTCTTAAGTATTGATGGCTTTAGTACCACTATTCAAGTTGCTTTTGGGATTGGTTGGTTCTTTTTCCATGTTGACTAAGCTTGTTTACCTTGTTTCCTTCAAAGCCTTGGACAATAGCTTAGTTAATTCGGTAATATGAGCTTGGAGTTCCTCATTCTTATGGAATCACTGCTTTTGGGACTCCTTATACATAAGTTGAAGTCACTCAATGTGGGCTAGGTGATCATTCTCTATCATTTTTCCATAATTATGAGTGTTATACCAATGACAAACTGTAGATTCCATGTTTTAAACCACCTTCACTTTAGAATACTATCGGATTAAACTTTTATTATGTGTCATGAGCATGTTCAATTAGATAAAGATGAGTATGTAATTAGATGACAATTAACATGAATGCATAAAGCAATAAAAAAATTAGATTAGTCATACAAATCCACATGGGAAATTGGACTTAGAGAGCAGCTTTATCAATAGCATCTTTCATTAAAGCAATAAAATATCCCACCATGGGGCAATCTGAGGAATCTTCTTAACTTGGCCAACACCACAAGGATCATTTGCTCGAGAGAAAGTCTTCGAAAACACTTATGGAAAATTCATGTCATCAGCATCAAAGCCAATTGACCAGGCAGACTGTTTTTGGCTTTTCTGTAATTCAAAATTTTCAATTGAATGAGAATACAACTGCTTGATTTTGCAACCTTGCATTCCATGTTGCATCATGTTTATCATTTAATTGAAAATGCTTGATAAATGAACATAATTAATAATAGGATTTCATAGCATTACTTGGAAAAATTGAACTTTACGAGAATATTTGTTAAGTTTAAAGACCAAAAAATGAACTTTAGGGCCATGGTTGGTCCCACCTTCTTTGATCTTATATCTTGAGAAATGTTTAAACTTTACCCCTAGAAAAGCCTATCATGAAAAAGAAAGGCTAAAATCTTGCTTCAATTAACACATAAACAATTAGGGTTCAACATATTTAAATAGTTAAAGAGGCTTTTCGGAGTTAGAATTAGCAAAAAAGCAACACCCATGCTTGCTAATGAACTCTTTACAGCTAGAGCCTTCCAACATGAATAATTGATTTCATAATCCTCTTATCACTATCATTGGTCATCGGGACAAGAAGCCACATTATCATATATGAGAAGGATCCAAAATTGATGGAATATTCCTTTCAAAACACCACTTTTGCATCATTTAAACATGCATATGCATTCCCTTGTATTTTAGAAGATTTAACATCTTTTAGGTACCAATCCTTGTACAAAAGGCAAATTAGTAAAGAGAGCAAGTTGTGACTTTCTGTTTCCAAAACCTCAAAAAATCTTAGGTAAGTACCTTTGACATCACAAGCTTATTGAAAATCGTCCAAGAAAGGTATCTAATCTCAATACTTTTTCTTTTTTGTCCTTAAAGAGCATGACCTTTTTTTCTTGTTCTCAAAGAGTAGGACATTTTTTTTTCTTGTCCTTAAAAAGCAGGACCTTTTCTTTTCTTTGTCCTTAAAGAGTAAGATTTTTTCTTTTGTTATCCTCAAAGAGTAGGATCTTTTCTTTTTTGGACCTCAAAGAGCAGGATATTTTCTTTTCTTGCCCTTAAAGAGTAGGATGTTTTCTTTTCTTGTCCTTCAAGAGCAGGACCCTTTTTTTTCTTGTCCTTAAAGAGTAGGACCCTTTCTTTTTTTGTCCTCAAAGAACAAGACATTTTTTTCATTGGCCTCAAAGAGCAGGACATTTTCTTTTCCTTGTTCTCAAAGAGCAGGACCTTTTCTTTCTTGTCCTCAAAGAGCAAGACCTTTTTTTCTTGTCTTCAAAGAGCAAGACTTTTTCTTTCTTGTCCTTGAAAAGCAGGACCTTCTCTTTCTTGTCCTCAAAGAGCAGGACCTTTCCTTTCTTTGTTCTTAAAGAGCAGGACATTTTCTTTCTTTGTCCTCAAAGAGCAAGACCTTTTTCTTTCATTTTAAGTCATCGAAAAGCAAGATGCCTTTTCTTTTAAGCCCATATAAGCTAGTGGCATCCCTTTCATTCTAGTCCTTAAAGAGCAAGATGTTTTTTCTTTTAAGCCTATACAAGCTGGTGGCACCCTTTTTATTTTAGTCCACACAGAGTAGGATGCCATTTCTTTTTCTTTTAAGACCACACAAGTTGGTGGCACCTCTTTCATTTTAGTTCTCAAAGAGTAGGATGCCTTTTCTTTTTATTTTAAGCCCACACAAGCGGTGGCATCCCTTTCATTTTAGTCCTCAAAAAGTAGGATGCATTTTCTTTTGCTTTTAGGCCTACACTAGTGGCACCCCTTTCATTTTAGTCCTCAAAGAGCAAGATGCCTTTTTTTTTTCTTTTAAGCCCACATAAGCTGTGGCACCCTTTTCATTTTAGTCCTCAAAGAGCAGGATACCTTTTCTTGTTCTTTCAAGCCCACACAAGCTGGTGGCACCCTTTTCATTTTAGTCGTCAAAGAGTAGGATGCCTTTTTTTTTCTTTTAAACTAACATAAGCTAGTGGCACCTTTTCATTTTAGTCTTCAAAGAGCAGGACACCTTTTCTTTTTCTTTTAAGCCTACACAAGCTGGTGGCATCCCTTTTATTCTAGTCCTCAAAGAGTAGGATGTATTTTCTTTTAAGCCTGCAAAAGCTGGTGGCACCCCTTTCATTTTAGTCCTCAAAAAGCAAGACACTTTTTCTTTCCCACTTAAAAAACCAGCTAATACAGTACCTGAACAAATGGTGTCTATTTATCTTTGCTCTCTTCCTGATACTTAGCAACGATCAAAAAGGGGCAGCTTTAGACATCTTATTTTGTCCAGACCAAAAAGTTTTTTTGGGAAAGCCTAAATTGCTTATGGACCGTTTTAAAGAAAAATTCAAAAATAGGGCAATTTTTCTCTTTTTGTGACCAGAATAAGACAAGCCAAGGAACCTAAGGTATGTACAGGTCATATGGGTGCCTAAAAACTATCACGAGGCTTTAACATTACCAAAATTTTGAATTTCCATGTGTAGTATTAATACAAGAGGGATTGGTATTGATACTTGGCATTTTTGTATCAATACAAACCTTGGTAGTAGCTAAAGTTGTGATTTTTTGCAAAATGTATTGAGACACAAGCATGAGTATCGATACAAATCCATGGAGTATTGATACCGGCCTCTAAGTCCTGAGACTAGAAACATTTCTTTTGCTTTTAGTATCGATACACAACTCATTATATCAATACTTGGAGTTATGTATCAATACACCATGTTCTGTATTGATACACCAAGACATTTTTACCTAGCTCGAGCTAATTTTTAGCCTCTAAAAACTCGATTTTAACATGTTTTTGCACCACAAAACTATAATATAACATTGCAAACCTTAACTATGGGTTCATTAACGAATTCTAACAAATTTTTGGAGTCTAAACAATTAATGACAAAGGTCACTTTCATAAAATATATGAGTGTAAGTGGGTGGCAGGCATATCTCCAACTCGTAGGCTTTTACAGCCTTTCTACCCGCCTGATCAACATGGTAGAAGCAATAAGAAGAAAGTCAACTAAACATGGCAGCTGAAGATATGCCCAGCTGTTGAAGAAAAATTAATGAGGCCTTTTGCATTGTCTTTTTAAAAGAAGGAAGCTACCTCAAAAAAAAAGGGCTCTCAGCTAACAAAAAAACTCTCCAGCAATCCTAGAAAACTTTGGACCCATCCCTATAAATCCTCCAGCCATTCTCAACCCCAAAAATACTTCTAAAAACATTGTTTCATTGACCTCCATACTCTATTCCCATAGCTACCCCAAACTACCATTGGTAAGCCTTTAAGAACCTAACATTCCACACATATTGGTCCTTAAAAAGCGTCACCATTAACCATACCACCAAAATGCTACTTCCTTTCATCCTTTTTTTTCTAAATAATAGCTAGGAGAAAGAAGAAATTAAGCCTACAGCCACTGCTCCAGAAAAAAGAGAAGTTTAAGTTTTGGTATATCCCCTCGACCTTGATCTTTATATTTTTTGTTTTGTTATTCGTATCATCTTAATAACCCTTTTTATGCTTTTATGGCCATGTAGGACTCCAATGCATTTTTATGGCTTTGGTTGTGGTAGTTTAGGTTCTTGATGTTTTCCTTGGTGCCTACATGCTGTTCGGTCAACTAAATATGTTCTTTTGCATTTTCATCACCATAGCAGCTTGTATCCAGGTGACTTTGCCATGTTTCTTTCACATTCACATCTACATCTCATGTTTATAAGCATGCCCCTTAACATGTCATAGGTATGCCGATACATTTCCTAGCAGTTCAATAGGTTCCATGAAATAAAAATGCCTTTTTTAACATGTTCATCCTGAGTATGTTCACGCATCGATCTATCATCTCCATGCATTCTTTTTTTTCTACGAAAAATGTTATCTTTGCTTGTGCATATATGTTCTCCATGTTCTATATTATGTTTATGGCACTTTGCTTGTGCTGAGATGCTTGTTTGAATGCTAAAAAACCCGGTTTCAAAAAATATCCCCAAGTTAAGCACATGCTGTCTCCCACATATAGAGAATAACATAAGCTTAAGATTTTTATGAAGTTGGTTTTCCAACCTTGGGGGTAAAGCAAGCATTTAGTTTTGGATTCATGGAAGAATGAGTATAAAAATGTTGGTTTTCAATAATGAAATGAAATTTTTTGGTTGAAAATATGAATACTTTGTCCTTAGCCAAACACCCTCATGATGGCATGGTCAACGAGTTGTTCCATCATCCTGAACTACTCCAAGACTGTGGAATGAACTCGTGATGCCCATGTCAAACCCTTTTCTCAGTTACAGATGTTTGAACGTCCATGGCTCGAGCTCAACCCAATGAAAAACCAAAAATACTGAGCATCTCCCTTGTTTTATTCTGGCAGCATAGTGGTTTGGTTTTGAAAAATTATCTAAAAATCCAAAATGATTATCCAAAATGTAGTAGCATTTTTCCCTTGAAGGATTTTGAATTACCTTTCCAATGATATCTATTTTACCTTTAGATCATCTCGGATGAAATAGTTATGATTTTCTGAATCTTCATTGTTTGGAACCCTTAGATCTGATGAACAGTTTACTCTTCAGGCTGTTTCGGCCTAACAAACAACATTTTTGAATCCCTTGAATATTTTTCCCATAGAGATCATGAAATTATCTTTTTGGAAAGGTATTATTTGTATTTTAACAATTTCGGAAGAATCCAAAGTGATTTTTCAAATTCTATCATACCTTTACCCTATACATGCTGCCAATGCCAAGATAAGTTGAAATTCAAAAATTAATTCCACCTAGAAAGTGATTTTCTAGGATTTTTAGAATATTTTTACATTAATCCTCA
>JAQSVH010169686.1:0-22545 GCA_029448705.1 Adansonia digitata
AAAAAATCAATTTAAACACATTCTGGCATCAAAAGTCATCAAAATTCATACTAGGCCTTAACTTTGGACTTATGATTGGGTTTTAACAAATTTTAAGGCCTAAAATAGCTTGAAAATAGGATATTTGCATGGACTAAATGGTTTGTTTAAGGGCAGACTTCACCACTAGCTCTATTCCATTACTCAGATCATGTCAGCGAATGGGATTTTTAACAGCTAAACATAGTAATTAGGCTGTCCTCATTGTATATTGAGAAAATTCAAAATTACCCTTGCTTTAGGCCTTCAAATCTTGGTTGATCGCTTCCCTATAAAAGAGATAACTTTAATTTAGCAAAAAAAAATTGTTCCATTGCCTTTTAACTTTCAGCTAAAAACTTCATTCCCATAGCTTTTTCAAATCCCTACCAATAAACCTCCAAAAAACTCATTCTTTCACTTACTTTCATCTTTAAAACTCTTCTTCATCAACATTATAACCAAAAAGGTCTTTCTTTTCATCCTTTTCTGGCTAAATAGAGAAAAAAGGGGAAACTGAGTTTAAAACTATTGCTCAAAGGAAAGGCTAAGGTTTAAGGCTTGTGGTATACTTTTTTCACTTTATTTTTCATTTATTTTTTATTTGTCATCATCTTCATCACTTTATTAAGCCAAAAATCCATGTAACCATAACCTTTTTTCTAGGAAAATTCATGCCTTTTGTGGCCTTAAATGTGGTGGACTTAGGATCTCTTATGCTTCATTAACTGCTCTAGCATGTTTCTTTGTTCCATGTGCTCAGCTCCTCTTGAAAGTACGTTTTGATGATGCCATAAAGTTGCAACTGGTTATTCATCTTTATTTAAGCATGTTCACAACATTTCCATGGTATAACACTTGTGGTCATTCATGAAACTAATATTCATGCACTTCATTGTCATTTTCTGTAACTCTTGTTGTCATTCATGAAAACTAATATGTCCATGCACTCCATTGTCATTTTCATGCTTTTTTTGTTACTAATATCATGTCAAAATACCATCTTTTCATGCCTAAACATGTTATCCATGCCTATTTACATGAATGTCATGTTTAGTCCATCTCATGTTTTTCAAGATGCTTACTTGTTTGCTATTCAAATATGATTTTCAAAAACTTCCCTAAGTTAAGGCCTTCTAACCTCAATAAATAAGGATTAAAATGGACTTATGGTTTTTTTATCTTATTGGCATTTCAATCTTAGGGAAAAATTAAGTCTCTATGTTTAGATTCAAAGGTTTTTGAGGTTAAAATTCCTTTTTTCTTATTCCAAGTTGTTTGTGCCTTGTTCCTTGCTTAGAGTCCTTATGACATGGTCAATGGATTGTTCCATTCTCCTAAATCACTCCAAGATTGTGAGATAAACCTTTAAAGCCTGTGTCACTATTTCCCTGCTTTTGTGGACATTTGGATATCCATAGCTTGAGTCTAGACCTAAGAACTCAAAAAAACTCCCTTGTTTTTGTCTTAACAGTACAGTAATCACGGCTTAAAAAATTATATTCAAACCATAAACCATTTTTCAAAAATTTCACGTATTTTCCCTAAAAGGGCATTGAATTACCTTTTCAAAGATATCTTGTTTGCACTTGGATCTTTCTAGAGGAAGAAGATATTATTTTTTAAATCAAGACGATCTAAAACCCCTAGAATCAATGATTTATATTTTGTTTAGGCCATTTCAGCCCATCAAGTGATTTTGCTAAATTTTCAAAATATTTTTCATAAAAAGTTAATAAAATTCGAATTTTGAAAAAGTATTATTTATAATTTAATGATTCTGTACGAGCCAAGAATGATTTTTCAAAGTTTGTCACACTTTTTTTTCTATATGTGATGTTAGTGTCATGCTTGACTCTACTTCAAAAGTTATTTCCACCAAGAAGGCAATTGTTTGGAACTTTTTGAATATTTTAACATTAAACCTTATCGAGTCACCTTTCCAACAACATCTCATCTGCCTTCTAACACTTTCAAATTTGCCCATAATAAATTCAGAAAGAAGGACAGCATCGGCTTAATGTTGTCCCTTATTTCTAGCATTAGTCAAACTTAATTGATTTTTTTGAATTCCTAATCTAAGGCTTTTGGATGCCTTTAAACGGCATCGATAGCCTTTTGAGTCCAAATATATGCATCGACCTTGTAGATCTAGGTCAAGGCATAAGTAATCTTTGTCATGTCATCTCTATTTTTATCAATTTTTTAATAAAAAATCACCTATTTTGTCAAAAATTTGTCAAAAATGTCATTTTGTCAAGAAATCATCGAACCGTAGTCAAAATAAACCCTTTGAGCTTGTCTCTTCAAAATCATTAAAGTTTTCATTGGGAATACTCTAACACTGTTCTCTGAAGGGATACTTTAACCTTGCTTTTAAAACTTCATTTAAATTTTAAAACTTACCGAAGTTTTCATCTATTTAGATACTCCAACCCTATTTTCTAAGAGGGCATTCCAACCTTTTTTTAAAAAATTGTCAAGAAATAGTCAAATTTGATTAATTTAAGTTTGTTAATCTTATTTTTCTCAAAATTATCAAGAAAAAAATTAAACTTTCTACCTCTAGATTTCTTCTAGACTTTTCAAAATTTAAACCCAATTTTCATGCCTTGATTAGTCAATGGATCTTAATATGTCTCCAAAATCATCAGCTCAATTATTTCTAGATAACCAATGATAATAATGAGATACACTTTAATCATCCTTTCCCCTCTTCGCTCTTTTATGTGATTTGTTTTATGTAATGTTATTCTTTTTCCATCTTACTAACACGTTTTCCCTTGTATTGTTTATTTTGCATTCATATATTCAAAAACCATTTAAAAAAAATTATAAAGGCAATGAGTCATGTGTGTATCTCTCCAATATTTGACATGGAATAGCCAATTTTAAAAAAATTAAATTCGGAGATCATTTGTAGTCACAATCTCTATGTTCCCTACCTTTTTGAGGTGCATATAAGATTTAATTTTTCTTTAAAACCCACGTTTAGTATTTTATACAAAATTCATGCATTTAAAAAAGGGAATTATATCAAAGAATGACAAGTTAAAACCAATGAAACCGAAACCAAGTTAGGCCATAGCTAGATAGGTACTAATTTCAGGCATCGTAGGGAGGTTCGTACCTTTTTATGTGTAACCGACTCTCAAACCCAACTATCGAATCTTTGTATTATGCAGACCATGGAATTGATGTTTTAAGTTTCATAACTTTGAATATTAGATTCAATAGGCATCTGATCATGTTTAGCCTAAATGATCGATGGTGACTCCAATTATTGGCCACTTTATGGTGGCCACCTGAGACTAGTTGAATAGGTGATTCGTCTGATGGCCTCTTTTCATTGTCAAGAACTAAGAATCTATACTTTCTCCCTCCTATCATGTCAAAAGGAAAGAGTCCCAGTTGAGAAGATATTTCTCTATCGAGAAATATTTTTAAGTGGTATACACTTCTTTCGTAGAAGGCACATTGTAGACATCGATAAACAAGCTCAACCCCCTGGTAAAAAAATTATCGCCAAAAATTTTATATCATTCAGTGATGAAGAGATCTTTCTAGGGGGAATTATTTCAACAAAAACACTTCATATAACAATAAATTGCAATGGCATCATATTACCTAGAGTCTTTATTGATAATGGCCCAGCTCTCAATATAATGCCATTGGTTACTTAATCTCGATTACTAGTTGATTCTAGCTATATTAAGCATAGTTAGGCAGTACTTAAGGCATTTGTTAGAACAAAAAGATAAATTAAAGTAAAAAAATTAAATCATTCTAAACATTGACTTGTGCCCATTTGAAGTAAAGTTCCATGTAATAGATATCGTCTTTACATACAATTGCTGGTTAGGATGACCATGGATCCACACTACTGATATTGCACCATTATCTCTTTATCAAAAAGTTAAATTTATAATTGAGGAAAAAGTGTTTAGTACATCCTAAGAGGAGGACATCGTAGCCATGATGGAAGCCCCTTATGTTGAAGTAGATGTTAAAGTTGAAGAATGCTCTTTTAGGGCTTTTGAAATTGTTAATGTTGCCTTTGTTGCAGAAAGGTCTACAATCCCAAAATCCAAACTTTCAAAAAGCACTTGCATGGGAATTAAGCCCCTAGTAAGGAAAAGTGCTTGACTTAGAAAAGGCTTGAAAAGTATCTATAAGTGATGAGTCAATCCACTGAAGTAACTAGCAAAAAAGGCAGAAATGGAATACGTTTTAAGCCAGAACGTAATTAGAAGAAAAAGCTTAAGAATAAAACTTAAGAAAAGAAAATTAACCTCAGCCATGGGTTAATAGTCAGGCTTGTATTCAGACTTTTACCCCCTATTAAAGGAAATCTTCTGATATGGAAGGCTTATTAATTCAGGGATAAAAGAAAAAAAAGTAAAAGATGGTATAATGGTGATTAATGAAGCCTTTGAAAGGTTTCAAGTAGCTACCATTGAAGAAAATGGTAAAGAGCTAGTAAATGATTATGGCATTCACCCACATTTTCTTGGATACATCTAGAATAATTGGATGATTATTAAGAAAACTATAGTGTTTAGGTTAATTCCAGATAATTCCAGGAACTCACCTTGACATTTGGGGATTTTTTATAAAGGACTTAAATTGTTAAATCATCATTTCCAAAAATGAAATACACATAACTTGTTGTGTATTTAATTTTTTATACCAATATTCCCTTTTCTCTTTGTTAGATCATCATTTTCAAAAATGAAATACATATAACTTATTGTGTATTTAATTTTTTATACTAATATTCCTTTTTTTTTCACATACACATATGTAAATCATGCTATATTTTTGTTTGCCACATTCTTTCCTTCTGTTTACCTTTACAAATTTCTTGATCAAAGAGAAGTGGATGATTTCATTTAGAATTTGTAGGTCAATTTTGGATGATCTATTTTCTTGAATGAGGTCGATCTCGAAGAAGATGTTGATGATTATACTTGCTTCTTGATCTGTTGAAACTAATCAAGTAGGAAGATGAACGAATAATGACCATGAAGATCCCACAGAAGTGATAAACTTAGGGGATAATGATAATAAAAAAAAAGGTCAGAATAGGGACTATTATCATGTCCATTGCCAAAAAAATTGATAAGTTTACTTCAAGAGTTTTAAGATGTCTTTGCATGGAAGCACCAAGATATGCTAGGTCTAGATACAAAAATCATGATTAATAAGTTACCTTTGGAACCATAATGTAAGCCAGTTCAGGAAAAGTTAAGATAGATGAAACCTAATATGCTATTGAAAATTAAAGAAGAGGTGAAGAAATAATTTGAGGTTGGATTTCTTAAAGTGACAAAATACCCGAAATAGGTTATTAATATAGCCTAGCTACTAAAAAAGCTAGAAGAGTTAAGAAGTACATGGATTATCAAGATCTCAATTGAGCAAGTTTGAAAGATAATTTTCCTCTTCCCCATATTGACACATTGGTTGACAATACAACAAAGAACTGTCTATTTTTTTATATGGACAAATTCTCAGGGTCTAACCAAATTAAAATGACACTAGAAGATATGGAGGAAATGACATTTGTCACAATATGGGGCACTTTTTGTTATAAAGTAATGCTATTCAGATTAAAGAATGCTAGGGCAACTTACCAAATAGGAATGGTCACTTTATTCCATGACACGATCATAAAGAAATTGAAGTATACATGGATGACATGATTGCCAAGTCACCCTCAGAGGAGGGTCATGTCACGAACTAGCAAAAATTATTCAAAAGATTAAGAAAGTATCAATTAAATTTGAATCTTGAAAAGTGTCCTTTTAGAGCCAGGTCCAGGAAGCTACTAGGCTGCGTTGGAAGAAAAAAATGGATTGAAGTCGACCTTGACAAGATTAAAGCTATTCAAGAACAACCAACTCTATGCACTAAAAAGAAAATGAAAAATTTCCTTAGGAGAATAAATTACATCACCTGTTTCATTTCGCAGCTTATGACAAATGTGATTTGGTTTTTTAGCATTTTCGAAAACATAATCCAAGTAAATGAGACAAAGATTGCCAAATTGTATTTGAAAATGTAAAACACTATTTATTAAATCTACTAGTGCTAGTACTGCTAGTGTGGGGCAACCCCTCATATTATATCTTATTGTGTTTGAGAGGTCAATAGGATGCAAGTTGGAGCAACATGATAAAACTGGGAAGAAAAAAAGAGCCATCTATTATCTTAGTAAAAAGTCCTGGACAATGGGGCAAATTATTCTTGAATAGAGAGTATATGTTCTCTCTAGTTTGGATCACCAAAAAGGTTCAACGATACATGCTATACTACACCACATGGTTGATTACAAAAATGGATCCCATTAAGTACCTCTTTAAAGCACCAACACTAGCTATACAACAGGTCTTATTATTAAAAAAATGATATCATATACATGAGTGAAAAGGTTATAGAAGGAAATGTTATTGCAAAATTTTTAGCAAGTCAGGCATTTAATGATTGTCAGCCTTTAGACTTTGATTTTTCTTGATGGGAATTTGGTAAAGGATGAAGAAGAATAGCCCGAATAGTTAGTACAAAAGATATATTTCTATGGAGCCCTAAATGCTTTGGGCCATGGAAGGAAGGCAATCTTAATATCCCTAAAAGAAGACTATTATGCTTTCACCACTCTATTGGACTTCAATTATACAAATAATATGACAAAATATGAGGCGTGTGTTATGGGACTTTGAGCAACTATAGAAGATAGCTCGATTGTTGAAAGTTTATGAGGATTTAGCTTAAGTGATTTATCAAATAGATAGAGAATAGGAAATTCAAGACTTGAAGCTAGGGCAATGCAAAAAGTTGATTCTAGAATTGCTAAAAGTGTTTAAAAAAGTGGAATTCATCCATTTTTCTTAAGATGACAATCAAATAGCAAATGCTCTAGCCACTCTCACCTTAATGTTTAAAGTAAATGAAGGACAAAAAGGGATCCCAATTTAGATGAGTTTGCATAATCTCCTGCATATTGTTATAACATTGAATCAAAAATAGATGGCTTCCCATGGTAGATACCTCAAGGATTGAGAATATTTGGACAACACCTTCAAAAATGACAAAAGGATATTAAGGAGGTTGCCAATGAGCTTCTTTCTGGATAGTAAGATTTTCTAGATGAAAAGTTATGACCCAAAATTGTTGAGATATACTAGAGCACAAAAAATTTTAGAGGAAGTACATGAAGGGTTTGTGGAATTCATGCCAATGGACATAAAATGGCGAGACAAATCATAAGGTTGGGCTATTTTTGGATGACCATGGATGGTGATTGTGTCAAGTACCCTAAAAAAATGATACGAGTGCTAGGTCTATGCATATAAGCATCATGTATTGCCTTCGCCAGTACACATTATAATTGCACCTTGGCCATTTTCAACATGGGGCATATATGTTATTGTGCTAATTACCCCCATAACGTCGAACTATCACCATTTCATCTTGGTGGCCATCAACTACTTCATCAAATGGGTCAAAGTAACCTTCTATGCAAATATAACAAGGTCAATAGTGATAAAATTCTTGAAATCAAACATCAATTGTCAATTTAAAATCCTTGAGAAAACTATAACAAACAACGCCTCTAATTTGAATAATATGATGATGATTGAGGTGTTTACCAAAATTAAATCTCACATAACAATTTAGTGTCATACCGTCTGATGATGAATAGATTGTAATGAAGATTATGGAAAACTATAAGGATCGGCATAAGAAACTCCCCCTTGTCTTCTTGGCTTATCAAACTTCAGTCTAAACATTAACCAAGGTAACACTTTACCTGTTGGTTTATGCCACAGAGGTTGTTTTACTAATTAAAGTTCAAACTGTCTTACTCTGAGTACTGATGGAGACCAAATTAGAGGAAGCTAAATAGGTTTAGGATCATTATGGACAATTATATTTCATTAAAAAAAATAGGTTGAAGGCTAGCTAACATGGATAAATGTATTAGAAAAAGATTATGAGAGCCCACAATAAGAAACTTCAACTGAGGCAATTCCATGAAGGGGAATTGGTATTAAAAAAAAAATCCTTCATGCTTAAAAGAATCCATAAGGTAAATGGGCACCAAATTAAAAAAAGCAATATATGGTTCAAAAAGCATTTTCTAAATGAGCATTTATTTTGGTAAAAATGAATGAAGATACTTTACCCAACCCTATCAATTTTGAGAAGGTAAAAAAGTATTATGCCTAAAAGGCAGTGTCATTAAAAGCAAATAAAAAATTAGATGAAAACCTAAAAGGGCATCCAAGCAAAGGTGATAAAATAAGGAAAGTTCGAGTTGAAACCTTAAAAAAATGGCTTGAGCATTCGCGAAAGAACAAACAAAGCATAATTTACCAAAAAGTTAAGACTACAAAAAGAACGTAGGGTGTAATTGGCAATATCTTTAGGAGATTGATTTATGCCAGAGCAAACATCCCATTCTAGAAAGACCTTTGAAAAATTAAATAGGAGATTCTGCATTTGTTATCTAAGCAATACCCAAATTCCTTCTGCATTTAATTTTTATCTTTTTGTTAAAAAGTCAATATTGTATCTCCTTTCGTGGTTGAATTATAAATGCATATTTTTATCCATAACTTTATCTAATTTCTTTAGACATCTACCATTTTTATTAAATGATGATTAATAATTTGAAAAAAAATAATGACAAAGAGATTTATTCACAGTGCTTTAGAATTAAGTCAAAATGCTATAAGGATTTTATTCAATATTTTAATTCTTTAAGATTCTAAGAAGGATCAAGTAAAGGGATAACGCATTTGAGTAAAATTTAAGAAAATAATTTTGGAAGAGGTGGTTAAATCCTTAATGAGAAAAAAAAGCAAATCCCTTTTTGATGATCCCCTTGAAGAAAAAATTAAGAGTAGGCATGGACTTCTCTTGCCAAAAAAAAAAAGAAATATCTAAAACATTTTCTGAAGATACTTTCAACTCCTAGTTTACGTCCGGGCTTCCTTTGCCTAAAAAAGAGAGAATCTCTAAAATAATTTTTGAAGATATCTTTAACTCCAAGCTTAGGCAATGGCTTTCCTCGCCAAAAGAAAAGGAAATACCCACAACATTTTTTAAAGATGCCTTTAACTCCAAAAAGAGTTGCAAGCTCACCTCACCAAAGAAAAAAATATCTATTGCATTTTTTTAAAAATACCTTCAACTCCAAAATAGGCTAGGTAGTAGGTTGTTCATAATGAAAAATCATAAATTAGAAAATATGATGTTATCCTGAGAAATTCATCATATGTATTTTGCATGCATTGTATTCAATGATTTGTATATCAAAAGCTGAGTGTGATATTGGAAAAAAACCATTCAGTATGCTGACATTCTAAAAAACGTAAATGGAGACACCTTATTTAATCGAAGCCAATTTTTGGTATCTCGAGATGTAATTGAAAGGTAGTGGAATTAAAGGAATGAAAACAAAAATGGGGACAACTACTGGGTGTCGTGCTGCTAGGCACTATTAGGCGACACAGTTTCAGGCAAAATTTTTTTGAAAAGGTCTAAAACACCTAGGGATCATATTAAAGAAAAATGTAAAAAGAACAAATCAAAGGTCACTATTTGAGGCATCATAAAGGTTATACAAATAAGCATAGGCCAATCATCCATTATTTTCAGCTAAAGTAAGGTGTTTGGAAGGATAAAGGTATGAAAAATTCACATTTTTACTTGAATAATCAATACATGGCTTTTAGGTATCGATATAAGGTTTTCACATCACCAAAAAATTAAATTTTCACATATTATATCAAAGGGTTGTGTATCAATATAAGTGTTTCTATATCAATACATAAACCTCTTGTATCGATATCAGGCTTCATAGCAGCTTAAAAATCCATTTTGGATAGTCAGCATAATACAAAGAATGTTGTATCGATACTAGCCTCTAGGTATCGATACCAAGAGCAACAATTTGCTTCAATTATTGGTACAATACACATTGATTGATACCCCAAGGCTAAAATGCACAGTTTATTCCATTTTCGCCCTTTTATACTATGATATTAAAACATAAATTATACCATGATTTTAGCACCAAAAATCATCCAAATTCATAGCAAGCCTCAATATTGGACTTATGATTAGGTTTTAGCAAAATTTTAAGGCCAAAATAGTCATACCATGAAAAGCAAAATTTTCATGACTTAATTTAATTTCTCAATAGGTAACCTTGGACTTTCTCACTGCTTATCTACTAAAAGTGGCATTGATCCACTATTTTTTTATTGAGCTAACCAATGGACTTAGTACGTAACTAAGCATAATCATTGTCCATGCACGAGGTAAGTGCCTTTGTTTTTTGCATGTGGTCTTTACTATTTACATGTTATATAAAGGTAACATTCTCAACTGAAAAGACAAACATCTTAAACACATTTTAACATATTAAAATGTTCTCTAAAAACCCTTCTTAACCATCTTTTTCTCCAAAAAAACTCGAATTCCTATAGTTCATTAAAAACACTCTCTTTCACTCTTTTTTCATCTAAAACCTCCCCTCTATTGTTAACACATCTCTCAAGCTTATATTAGCCATCATTTTCTTACTAATCAACAGCAAAGAGAGGGAAAAAGTGAGCTCAAAGTTGATAAGTTTTTTGCTCAAAGGACAAAGGTTTAAAGCTACTTAGTATGACCTTCTCCTTTTCTTATATTGTTTTCTTCTTTTATTATGATTCTTATTATTTTAAAGAGACAAATCTATGTGACAATAACCTTATTCCAAGGATTATCATGCATATTGTGGCTTTGTTTATGGTAGATCTAGTATTTTTGCTATTATATTGACCCTTTTGCCATGCTTCACCATGTTTATGTGCTTAGTCTACTGCAAAACATGTTTTGATGTTGTTTTAAAATTTCTAGCAAACGTCTTGTTTAAACATGTTTATATCATCCTCCATGGCATGACTCTTAATGTTGTTCTTAAAGCTAGCATTTTAATGCATTTTATTTATCATTTCCTCTCATCTTTGCTATCTTTTCCATGTCAAAATGTCATCTTTTTGTTTAAACATTCTATCCATGCTCTTTTTCTCATATGCCATATTTTGTCCATAACATGTTTGTCAAGATGTTTGCTCGCTTGCTGTAAAAAACTTGTTTTTCTAAAACCCCCAAGTTAAGCCCATGCTAACTTCAATAACATGGATTTAAGGTTTTTCTTCAATGGCATTCTAAGAAAAATCAAGTCTTATGTGTGGATTCAACGGTTATTGAGGCCAAATGTTCTGTTTTCAAAAATAAAATGTCCTTTTTTATTGTCCAAAGTTGTTTGTGATTTGATCTTTTGCTTAGAGTCCTTGTGTTTATTACATGGTTAAACTATTTTGAGGTTATGTAAGATAATCTTGTGAAGCCTATGTCACTTATTACTTTCTATCATAGAAATTCGGATGTTCGTATCTAGGGTTTAAGCCCAAAATAAATAAATAAAAACTAAAAGACTCTTATTTTACCCTGACAACATAGTGTTACGAATTTAAAAACATTTGCAAATCCTAGACCATTTTTCACAAATTTTATGGTATTTTTTCCTTAGAGGCTTTCAATTACCTTTCTAATCGTATCTCACTTGGCCTTGGATCATTTTGGATGAGGAATTTATATTCTGCTTGGAAACCTTAGAATTAGTAATTTATATTCTGTTTGGGCTATTTTGGCCCATCAAATGATTTTTTTTAATTTTAAAAATATTTTTCATAAAAAGTAAGTGAAATCCTCTTTCTAGAAAGGTACCTTTTGCTTTTTAATGATTCCGTATTTTTTAGGAATGATTTTTTAAAATTTGCCACACCTTTTCCCCTACACGTGTTATTAGCATTGTACTTAACCTAAATTCAAAAATTATTTCCACCTAAACGATAATTCTTCAGGATTTTTGGAATCTTTTTATATTAAACCTTATTGAGTCACTTTTCCAACAGTACCTAGCATGACCCCTAAAGCCTTTGAATTTTGCCTATAATAAAATCAGGATAAGGGATAACGTCATATTATCCCCTTTTCTCAACATTGGTTAAGGTCAAACTCCCACTTTGAGCATTCAAATGCCTCTATTTGACCATTGATCAACCTCATTGAGTCAAGAAATATGCGTCAACCTTTTCATAGGCTCAGATCGAGGCACAAACAATTTTTAAGCTTTATCATCCTTATTTTTATCAATTTTCTTAATAAAAAATCATTTATTTCATCCAGAATTTGTTAAAATGTCATTGTATTAAGAAATCATCGATTTTTTGTCAAGATAAATCCTTTGAGATTTACTTTCGAAAATCACCAAAGCTTTCATTTATAGGGATACTCCAACCCCATCTTCTAAAAGGATACTCCAACCTTACTTTTACAAACTTTACTCAAATTTCAAAACTTGCCAAACTTTTCAACTATAGGGATACTCCAACCCATCGTCCAAGAGGATGCTCTAGCCCTATTTTTCAAGGAGATACTTCGACCCTTTTATTCAAAAAATTATCAAAAAATAGTCAAATTTCATCACTTTAAACTTGTCAATCTTATTTCTCTTAAAATTGCCAAGAGAAACTCAAAATTTTCTCTCCTCAAATTTTCATCAGACTTTTCGATATTCAAACTCAATTTTCACACCTTGATCAATCAATGGATGCCAACACATCTAAAAAGTTTTTTACTTTGCTAATTTAAGATAATTGATGATAATTATAAGATATATTTCGGTCGTCTTTCCCTTTTCTCTTTTGTTGCTTTATGTGATTTATTTTATGTGATATTATTTTATTTTATCATCTTACTAACATGTTTCATTTATGATAGTCATCTTGTATCCATGTTTTCAAAATCATCTTTCAAAAATTATAAGGTGATGTTTCGTTTCTGTGTCTCTCTAGTGTTTAACATGGAATACCTTTTTTTCAAAAACTAAATTCAAAGAATATTTTAGTAAAAATTCCTATGCCCTCCACTTATTAGAGGCGCATATGCAATTTAAATTTTTTTTCTAAAATCAGGGTTTATTTTATTCAAATTCATGCATAAAAAAAGATATATTTAAATAATGACGATTCAAAATTAAAGGAACCAAACCTAAGTTCAGACATGGTTAGAAAAGTACCAATTTTGGGCATTTGACTAACTACCAAACCCAACCATCGAATCTTCGAATTATGTAGACCATAGAATTGAGGTTTTGAGTTTTGTAACTCTGAATATTGGATTCAATAGGCATCTTATCATGCTTTTCCTAAATGATTAATGGAGACTATAATTGTTGGCCATTTTATGATGGCCATCCAAGACTAGTTACACAAGCGATTGGTCTGATGGTCCCCTTTCATGTTCCAGAGCCATACTTTTTTGTTTCTATCATGTTAAAAATGAAGAAGATTCCCAGTCAAAATAACTCCCCATCAAGATATACTTTTAAGTCGTGCGTACTTTATACATGGGAGACACATTACTGACAGTAAGTCTTGCATCCTTTCGAACAAATCAAATATTAGAGATTGCCTTTACCAGTTGACTATCATGGTTCTGCGCTAGTCAACCCTTTTTAACTTAGGTTTCACCCTAGTTATCATGTTAACTATCATGGTTCCACCCTGGTCAACCCATTTTGACCTAGGTTTCACACTGATCATACTTAAATTGACTATCATGGTTCTGCCTAAGTCAATCTTTTTGACTTTTTTGACTTAGGTTACATCCTGGTTATACCCAAGTTGACTATCATGGTTCTATCTTAGTCAGCTTTTTTAGACATAGGTACTACCCTAGTCACCTCCGCTGACTATCATGGTTTCACCTTGGTCAACCCTTTTAACTCTCATGGTTCTGCCCTAGTCAACCTTTTTAGACTTAGGTTGCAGCCTAGTCACCTCTATTGATTGTCATGGTTTTTGATCAACCCTTTCGACTATTATGGTTTCTCCTTGCCTAGCCTTTTTTGAGTTAAGTTCCACCTTGTCATACTGAAGTTTACTATCATGGTTTTGCCCTAGTCAACCCTTTTTGACTTACTCCTTACTTTAACCTATGTTTCTACCTTTGTTATTTTGTTTTATTTTAATGTATATTCCTTATTGTTTAGTCTACTTTTCAAGACTTGATAGCCCATACAAAGGTTATCTATGGCCTTTGTCCTGTTCTTGATGCTCAATAATGAACAAATGGAGGCAGTTGTAGACACCAAATTTTGTTTAGGCCTATTTTTTAACAGCTTTAAATATTCGAAACTAAGAGCCCAGTGTATGCCCTGGTAGAGGTTAACTTCTTCTAGGTAGATTAGGTTTTTCAAAACCTTTTAAATCATGCCTAAATGATCGTATATGCACATGATAGAAAAAGTACAGTTTCGAGGGTCATAGAGAATAAATCTCAGACAAAAAGGACGAATATTTAAGAGAAAAAATAGTTTTTAAATATTTTCTTTTCAAATTTTGAAATTTATTTATGCTGATAATATCTTGGTCTAATTTCCCATTTTCATAAATTTTTGAGACTTTTTTGTAAAATTTAGAGGGTTGACCATTTTATATTTTTATCGACACCTATGTAGTATTTATGCTGATATGCACAACAAAAATCTAAAATTTTCAAGGAAAGAAAATCTATATTAGCATTTTATATCGTGAGGTGCCAAATTGTTAAATTTATTTACTAATTTTGAATTTTTCATAACACTACGAGTGTCATAGTTAGGAAATTTTTTTTATAAAATTTGTTTAGAATTTTAGATTTTTATCCTTATTGTTTTAGAAATTAATATTTTGAATAATATATTGAATTTAACTCATTTTTATAAATATTTAAACTTATTTTTGAAATTTCTTGTCGCTAAAGTACGAATTCTTCTTATCTATAAAATGTTTTAAAATTTAAAGTTTTAAATATTTTTACATGTTTCAATAAAATATCTTAGATAGAGCTTTTTAAAATTTTGATTCATTTTTATTGAATATCAACTTTCTTTCATAAGGATTTTTCTAGTAAAAGTTTACGAGTGTAAGATTTTTAATTGCCTTTTTCTCACACATAAAATTTCTCAAAAATTTCTTCAGTGTTCAACACTTGGAATTGTTATAGAAAAATTTATTAATTTTATTTTGAACTAAAATTCTTTAATGGGCCTAAAACTTTCAAATTTTACCAATAAACCCATTAATTTCCTCATAAGCCCAACAAAGCTTGCCAGGCCCATTTTTTATTTTTTGCTAAGCCCATTTTGTTCTCTAGAAGCCTAATAAGCACATTTTTTATTATTTGAACAAGCCCATTTTGTTTTCCTACAAGGCCTAATAAACCCATTTGAGTTTACAACAAAGCCTAATATTTTTTTCTCTCTCCAAAATTTTTATTAATTTTTTGGATCCAAAATTTTTTATACGCATACTTAATTAGGCCCTTTACATGATTAAATTCATAATTAAATTAATCAATTTTTTATTTTTAATATTTTATAATTTAGTCCTCCGACTTAATTTCTTTCATGAAATTTGCAATTAAAGTTTTATTCTTAATTTCAGTATTTTCAATTTCAAAATTTGAAAGTTCAATTACATGAGAATTAATTTAATTGGAATTGAATTTTATCATTAAGTTTAATATTATCTAAATCATCATGGCACCTAAGCCTAGCCCACATGACTCATGCATTAGATATTTGACTAAGATTTGTTGACTAATATGAAAGGACAAAATTAATTAATTAAATCTTATCAAAACCTTAAAAAAAATAAAAAGCTAAAATTAACAAAAAATTGAAAAGAGAAAAAAAATATTAAAACCATTTCGCCAAGGGGATTTTTTTTACCTCTTGGCCAAATTCTTTCCCCCATTTATAAGGAAAAGACGGCTTATTTTTGGGGCTTAATGTTCCACAAGCCAAAAACACTAAAATTTCTCTAAGTTTTCAAGCCTTTTAAGGTAGTTTCTTTTGTAAAAGCTTAAATTTTTGTTCATTTCATGCATGATTCTTCCTTTTAGTGAGCCTACGGATTACTTTTGCTCGTGGACTTTGATCCATGTTTAAAGGCCAAATATGAAGGCCATGATCCAAGTTTCTTGAATATAATTGTTAAATTTGATTTTTATTGACAATAGTTTGATTTTTATCATGAAAACACATGTTCACTGTGGAAGTGATGTTGTGATATTATGTATATAATTTTATGCTATTTTTCTTGGTATTTTCATGTTGATTAATGATGAAACATGATGATATATTCATTATTTTTCATGATTTTATGCATACTTAAGCTTGATAAAAAATTAGGACATATCTTTATGTTTATATTTATGAAATTATGTGGGAGAAAAAAATATTTTTTTGCTTATTATACATATTGGCCACAACTGATTATGGTTTCATGCTTAATTTCACGATATATTGGATTATTTTATTGTGTTTAATACTTGCAAGGGCTTAAGATAAAATTACTAAAAATTTTAAAGCCTTGGAAAGGTATTTCTAAGTTGGTCGAACCATGTATGGGTTTGTGTGTGAAGCATATTTTTTATATTTTAGGCTATTTTGTAATTACGAAAAGTTTAGTGATTAAATTGCAAAAATGACAAAAATTATTTTAAGGTCGATTTTGCTCAGTCGAATGCTTCATAGAGTCTTAGGAGTGTTTTTCATGCATTTTTAACATGATTAGATGCATATCATACTTTTTTAAGCCTTTAAGGGTCTTTTTGCAACTTTAAAAAGCTTAGGGGCTTATTTGCAAAAATTTTAAAAATTATTTCAAGCCAAGCGTACTTGGCTGAATGGTTCTTGTGACTTTTGATATGATTTATATGATTTTTTATGATGCGTTTGATGTTTACTTATGAGTTGAAATCATGTAAGGACTAAGTTGCAATGTTAAAAAAGTTTCGAGTTCATTAGTTTAAAACCTTATAATTTTGGTCAAAATAGTCATTTCTCATATCAAATTACCCATTTAGGGTATTTTGGTAATTTTAGGGAATTTGTTGCGTTTTTAGCCATTTCAAGCTTAAAATGTAATTTTGAGAAATTTATGGACCTATTAGCAATTTTTGCATTTTAGGTCATCTTCAATATCCAAGTTACCCACTTAGGGTAAAATTGTCAGTTCCTATCATTTTCAAGTCCTTGAGAGTTATCAGGATACTTTCATGATGAAGGTATATCTTAGAGGTATTTGGGTAATTTATCTTAGAATTGAGTCTTATATGAACATTTGGATACTTTCACGTCAAAGGTATATTATAAGGTTATTTTAGTAATTTTACATTAAGAACTAAGTTTTTAAGAGTTACTAGGATACTTTCATGTCAAAAGTATTTTAAGGAATGTTTTGGTTTTATCGACCATATTCAGAACATTTGAGTCTAGTTTCATATATGTAGTCAAAATTGGGTTTTGGACAAATTTTTATTATTTCTCATAAAATTGGAAGTTTTAAATTAAGGAAATTTCTCTTAAGTTAAAATAATATATGAAATTTCTCCTAGCATGCAAAAAGGTTTTCGTAGATTATTTTAATAACAAGGTATCCTTTTAAAAACAAGAAAATCGAGATTTTTTTAATTTTGTAAAAATAAAACCTTTCTTATTTTTTCAACTCTCTGGTGGGGTGCGAAAGATATGTTGATTTTTTAAAACCTATTTTATTCCTTCAGCTCTCTGATAGGGTGCGAAAGATAATGATAAAACCATTCATGTTTCTTAGGTCTTCTGGTGAAGTGTGAAAGATATTTTGATTTTCAAAAATATTAAAAACCTAATTTTCTCAAATGGAATAATAAATTTATTTCACAAAATTTTATTTCCATTTATGGGAATTATAATTAAATAGTAGACATTGGAATTAAATAAAAATTAGATTTAAGTTAACACATAATTAATGAGGTACTGATTATCAGGTATTATGAGAGGGATTGATCCTTACTCATGATTGCAACTAACTCTCTAACCCTTTCACGCAATCTCTAACACTATCATGAAGTTCAGAGTTTGTTTTTAAGGGTTTCATAAACTTCAAAATACAAACTCTGGTAGGTAACCAATCTAATCTAGCCAAAAAAATTAGTGGCGACTCTAAAATAAATGGTCATTTCATAATTACTATTTAAGGTTAGGTTTAGTAAGTGATTCATATCGATGACTTGGTCCCCAAAAATAAAAAAATAATAATGATATGGCCTCCTAATAATAAAAAATATATATAGATATATAAAGGAGCAAAGGGTACACCTACCTTTTAAGTCTGACAAGTCAGGATTCATATCCAGACCATATTGCAACAACAAATAGCTTGTACTCATACAAAAATATGATCGTTGGAAAGGCCTTGTATCGATATAGCAATGGTGTGTATCGATACAACCCTGAAGTATCGATACGCTCTACCTTGTATTGATACATTGGTAGGTTTCATGCAAAACTAAGCCATTGCCAAGCTTTGTATCAATACATACATATGGTGTATTGATATATTCATATGAAAATCAATGTTAGAGGGGCTTTTCATGAATTAAAACATTACAAAACTTATCTTAAAAATTTTTTATATGAAAATATGCATTTAGAACATATTTTTTACTAAGATAAAAGGTAAGAACCATTTTAGTATTTTTTTAAAGCATTATCAAAAAGTTCCAAGGAAAATACTAAGTTGAAAATATTTTACTATTAGGTAATTAAGCTTAAGTTTTAGTTATATCAAAATCGAGATTAATTCAAAGCTAATATGGCTATCACAATTAAACCTTAAGATGTCTGAGAATTGGTCAAGGAAGAAAAATGGATGCATTTCATTTAAAAGTCTCCGATTGGTCATGATTTGCTTAAAAGAAGCACAAACAAAATTAGGTGTCTATAGCTACCCCCCTTTGGCCATTGTTGAGGATCAAGAATAAAGCAAAGGCCAAAGGCATAATTTTGCCCAAGTGTCTTGCTTTCCATTTTTTATTTAGCTTGAGAATAACCTAAACAAAACTATTAGTTAGAAGAAATGACTTGGGTGAAAACAATAATTGAATGAGTAACCTGGGTGAAGGTAATGATACAAAACATGACTTAGGCAAAACCAATCACCAAAAGAATGATCTAGGCAAAACTAATTATTTGAAGGGATTGACTAGGGCAAAACCTATTAGTCAAAAGGGATAACTAGGGCAAAATATATTAACCAAAAGAGGCGACTAGGGCAAAACCTATTAGTCAAAAGAGGTGACTAAGGTGAAACCTATTGGTCAAGAAAAGTGACTAAGGTGAAACCTATTGGTCAAGAAAAGTGACTAAGGTGAAACCTTGAGTTAAAAGAGATAAGTCAAGCACAATCTATTAGTCAAAAGAGACAATTAGGGTAAAAAGTATTTGTAGAAAAGGATGACTAGGGTGAAACTATTAGTCAAAAGAGGTAACTAGGGTCAAAATTATTAGTCAAAAGAAGTGACTATGTCAAAACTTATTAATAAAAATAGGTGATTAGGGCAAAACCTATTAGTTGGGAAAAAGTGAATGAGGCAAAGCCTTGAGTCAAAAAAGATAATTAGGGCAAAACTTATTAGTTGAAACAAGGGACTAGGGTGAAACTTATTAGTCAAAAGAAGGGACTAGGGCAAAACCTATTAGTTAAAAGAAGCGACCAAGGTGAAACCTATTAGTCCATAAAGGTGACTAGGCTGAAACCTATTAATCAAAGAGATGACTAAGGTGAAACCTATTAGTTAAAAGAAAGGGCAAAACCTATTAGTCAAAGGAGATGAATAGGATGAAACCTATTAATCAAATATTTCATAGGCCAACTTCACTGAGCTTACCATATGGCTTACAACGTTGGGCTTTTATTGATTGAATACCAATTTCAATTGAGAAAAAACCTATCAGCTACTCTTAGGCTTTCTTATTTTAATGCTAATTTTGATTGGGACGAAAACAATCAGCTACTCTTGGGTTTTCACATTTGAAGTTTGAAAATTTTTTTAAGGTTGGAAGCATTCATGATAGGAATGCTAACACCAATGCATGGTGCAAATGCTTCTTGAAATGATGCAAATGCAAATAAGGACATGATAAATGCACTATTTCATGTCATGTTAAGGAAAGATGAGGAATGTTAGTCCTATTGTATATTTATGAGGCTTTTTATTTTATGCCTTATCACTACCGTTTTCTTCACTTCTTAGGATTATCCCATCAGTAAAAGTTCATGGCGAATCTTTCAAGGGCAGTCAGGTGCTTGCCCTAATGAAACCTTCTCTTATTTTAACTTCAAAGTCCTGAAAATACTTTGTTTTTTCCTAAAAGACCATAAAATGCAAAAGCTAATGTTTATCAATTTAAGATTGAAAATCTCACAGTTTTATGCAGACAAAGTAACAAGTTGCATTCATATGCCAACTATTATTTCATAAGAATTACCCCTATAGGGATCATGAAAGAATTTAAAATTATTTACCATCCAAGATTTATCGAACAAGACCTTTTTCTTATTCTGACCTAAGAAAAAGTTTGATTGACTAACAATCTTAAAAATTGAGGTTAGTTTGCAATATTAAGGATGATAGACATGTAAGTCAAAATTTTTCACAATTGGTAATTACCTCTAGAATCATCTTTGAGTAAGGTAAGACAAGTTCAAAGACTTAAATAGATTGGCCCTATCAGAGTTGGATTTGAAGTTTGACACAACAAGGCCATAGGTTGCCATGATGAAGTAAAGGTGGATGTTCTTTTACTAGTATTCCTTGAAAGGAAAATAATAAGATACAACATCCTTTTAATTTCCAAATTGTTAGCTATATTAGCTTTGAATTCATCTTAGTTTTGATAACTAATACTTAAGCTTAATTAGCTTGTGTTTAAATATTTTCAAGATTAGTATTTTTCCAAGAAATATTTTGTAAACACTTTGAAAAATACTAGTGTAGACACCTTATTTTATTCGGGCTAATTTTTAGCAGTCTAGAGCATGGACGTAAGAGGGGGTGATAATCGCTGAGGGATTCAAGGACATCAAGAAGGCCTAAGGATCATATCAAAGGTAAATGCAAAGATGTGGCATCAAATGATGTAGTTCAAGGTGTCCGAGGACAAAAGATATGAGAAAATTCACAATTTTACTTGAATGTATCGATACATGGTTCTCATGTATCAATACAATGCTCCAACATGCCAAAAATTTGAAATGTCCCCATTTGTATCGATACAACATGTAGATGTATCAATAAATAAGCCTCTGTATCAACACAGGACCTTATGTATCGATACTAAGCTATTCCAAGATCGAAACATGCATTCTGTAAAGAAATGTATCGATATATATCAACATGTATCGATATAGTGGTTCATAGTATCGATACAATGATCATTGTATCAATACTATCAAGGTTTTCAGACCAAATCTATCGATATATTATGCAATGTATCAATACATATAGGCCATTTTCACAGTCTGGGCTTTTTTGACTCGTGCACTATTGATCCAAAACTCGATTTTAACTCATTTCTTTGCATTATAAAAGATTAAAACAAATGTTAAATTACGAATTTGGACTTTTAAATTAATCAAAACTTTTTTTAAAGTCTAAATTAGATCAACAAGGGTCATTATCACATGATCACCTTACTCCCTAGTTTATTGGCCAATGTCACCATCAGCCACCCTATTTGGTGGAAAATCATTTCAGCATGTAAACCAACCACCCTATGCCCATCACATTGGCAACAAATGGCTCCCTGCAGCCACCCTATAGCCACCATGCTAACATCACTTTGTCCCCTTGAAAAATGGCCAAAAACACCTCCAATTGGCTCCAAAAGGTTGGTATAAATGTACCACTTCTATCTCAACTGAAAAGAGGTTAGATTCTAGCTTGTTTCAGCTTCCAAAAACACATTCATACATAAAAAAATCCCATAACTCTTCACCCACCAGCCAAAAATAGCCCCAAAACTCACTCTCAACCTTTACACATTCTAAAAATCACTCTCATCCATACTAAAGCCAAAACCTCATTGTTTCTCTCTTTTTCTTGCTCATTTACAACAAGGAAAAGAGGGAAATTCAAGCCATCTCTGTTGCTCCAACTATTTGGCCAAAGTTGAAGTTTGTTGGTATAACTTCTTACTCCATCACTTGCATTTTTTGTTTTTCAGCACCTTCATCATTTTATTGAGCTCTCCATGTTTCCATCACCCTTTTAGGATTATTATTCATTATTATAGCATTTGGTTGTGATAGTTTAAGATTTGGGTGCCTTAATGCCCTTTTTATGTGCAAGATGCCTCATTTCATCCTCAGTAGTTTAATATCTCTTGCTTTGCATTTTATGCCATGTTCATGCATCTTGTTATCCTTAATCCATGTATGAGTCATTAAGCCAACACATTTCAAGCACATTTACACATTAACTTGGATGAATCATTGTTATTTTTACCATCCATAATATTTTCTTGTCAAAATGCATAACACTTTCTTTGTCTAGGCCATTAGTAAAATTAGCATCCCTATTCATGTTATGTGC
>JAQSVH010169745.1:4662-22525 GCA_029448705.1 Adansonia digitata
CTGCTATCTTTAGTGGAACTAACCATAGGAACTTCAGGCTAGTATTAATTTGGGGACTCAGAGCATAGATAATCCAATAAGATTACGCAACCGACCGAAACAGGAGCCTGTCAACCTTACCATGGGGGATTTCAAAGAATGAAATACTACTATACACTAAAAAATTAAAGCAGGCTGGCTAACAACAATTAATTTGCATTGAAAATGATAGAACATTTAATTTCTATCCGGAAACGAATGAAATGAATGAATATAATAATGGATAAATTCCAAATAAATTGAAATATGGGGGGAATTGTTCTATTACAGTAAAAGCAAAAGAATAATCACAGCTCTTACTCCGAATGGAACGACAAAAGATTATAGTGAGGGGAAAAACTTACACTCCTTTTACATGGAAGCAAGAAGGTCTCTCATTTCAGTCACCGACGGGATGGTTTCCGTAGGGTAAATTTTCGCAACAAGTTGGGCAAAGCTATCATACTTGTCCAGAAACTCCTTCTGTCAAAATTTGTAAGATATAAAAATAGTAAGAAACTGGTAATATATTATCGAATCAGCTACCTTCACCCTCACACCCAGGTCTTTCTAATGCTCTTTCTCATGGCATTGATTAATGATTCGCAATGCACTTCAATAACCACATTTTGTAAAATGCTTTGGAGAAAATACTAAAGCCTTTGAGCAGATTTCGGAAATAGAAGTTAGCTTACCTTGCACTTGTCCCACAAAGAGGGTAACAGTTCCTCGGATGTTAAGTTTTTCTGCAACTTCTTATACATTGCTGCAATTGACTTGTCAACCTGTAAGACAAGTCAAGATATAGATTTCATCGTTTCAAACTAAAAGCACCATGTTCCGAAAACTGTTGATCAACTTACCCCGGATAAACTGGATTTTAACATTTTCCGGAGATCCATTTTGGACAATCCAAGCTGGAATGGTATCTGAAATTTGTGAAGGATGAAAATCAGCCCAATCGTTCATTCGTTAACAATTCACGAAAACTCTATGCATACATTACGAATTAGCAAAATACTGTCATTAGAATGCTAACCTCTTCTGGCGAAATAGTAAACATTAAATCCTCGATCTTTCGAGCAAACTGGAAAAGTCGTTCAAATTGCTGCAAAGAGAAAACAATTTATAAAGACTCAATCATAACATGAAAAGCTTACTGGTATTTCCTCAACTATTTAACATCACTGCTTAACAATAGTGAGTAAAGCAAGTAAAAAGCCACCAAGGTGGATAACTTACATAGTATATTATCATGCTGATATGACGTGTACACGCTTGTTCATATGCTTCACTTGCTTGGTGATAAAATTTGGCTAAGGTGGGCACGACATTAGCCAAGTCATACAAGCTGTAATTTGAGCCATGAGGGGAAAAAAAACAGTGGTCTTCAGGAAAGAAGACAAATATTATACCCATAGCCATAGAAATATAGGAAAAAGAGAATTCAGACCTATTCTGAAATGCTGCATAGTTTTCTAAAAGAAATATTTCAGCATATTTTGGTTCAGTTTGTGCAAGTTTTTCGAGGGTCACAAACATAATGCTAACCTGCCAAACAATATTTGCAATGTGAACATCTTTTTCAGTAATAAAGATATATACATTCAAAGGATAATAATGTAAAGAAAAAAGCGCTAATTTGATACATGAAAGAATTAATCTTATAAAGAAAAGAAGACCTTAGTTCATGCTTCAAGTCTTATCATGATGCTAAGACAACTGTACTATCCATCAAAAACGCACTCAACCACGCTCTTCAATTAATTAAAAAATAAAAGGGATACCAGCCTGAAAATAGGACTTACAATTTTGGTGTACGCTTGATCAACCAAGTCCCTAGATTGTCCCTGGATGTACTGTTCCATGCGGGTGGCTAGAGTTGCAAAGCTGTGCATAAGAACATATGAATTGTTTAAAACCAACTGAAGTACAACCTGATGCGTGATTAAATAATAAAGCATCATATAAGAATACTAACTCTATTGGAAAAAAATTTTACATCATGTTGATAATAAATGCCTCAAAAAGTAAAAACATTTTCAAAGCATAAATTGAAAACTACTAGTAGTTTTTTTTTCCTTTTTTTCTTCTTCAGCTTTTTATCAGCTTTGGTCTCAAATTTGCGATCTCTGAATTCTCACAAAGGCATTCGCTTTACCGAGGGATGTATGATAAGACCCCCATTTGTCGCACGTTGCGCTCATTTCTTTCAATTTGGTGACAAGCCTCATCAACAAACTGCAAATTTAGTTGCAGCTTAAACATGTTAGTCTCATAGTAAATGCAAAAGGTCAAAAAAAATTTTTAAGCTTCGATATAAATTTACCCGGCTGAACTGCATAGAAATTCTTGATTCCAGGTCACCAAGGAGGAGACGTACAAATCCTGCTGCATCAGCTTTCTGACCAGATAGATAGCGCTCCGTTATCCCATGCATGGATATGCAACGTAAAGGGTCGATCTTGTAAGCCCAATCAACCACAGCATAAAAGTCGTCCTGTAGTCCAGAAAAAATGGAAATTGAGATTGTAAACAGAGAGTTCTACTAAGAAACATCCTAAGGACATATTAAATTAATAATAGAAAACAAGCACAATGAAAATAAAGAATGAGAAGAACATGCAAGAAACTGAAATGACGAGCATTAACAAAAGTAACAAAACCTGGGAAGAAATTCATAATTTAAAATTAAGGGTTAATTACAAAATAGCCCTTGTACTATACCAGTTCTTCCAAGTAGGTTACTATGTAGTTGACAGAATTATAGTATAGGCACCTATTTGGGCCAAAACTTTCTTCAGGTACCTAATTTGGGAGAAGTGGTATAGTCAGGGGCTAATTTTGTAATTAACCCTAAAATTAGTTCTGCTTTCAGAAAAGAAATAAAGAAGAGCAACATTAAATCTATCAGCAAATGACTCCAAGACAATTACATACTTGAATTCCATCAAGCAATTCCTGTAGTGATTCATTTAATACTTGCAAATCTGCAGCAGTTTTACCTAGCAAAATAAAAAAGTTACACATTTGTCAAAAGAACTAGAGGAATGAAGATTCATATAAAGGCACAAGAGAAATAATTACCAGCTTTGCTATCATTGTCATCAATGTCCATAATTCCCAGATCATCATCATTGGTATCGTCATCATATGATCCACTTTTATTACCATTAGCACCACCTCCGGAGGGAACAAGAGCAGGAACTTCAAAGCACATGAAGTGCGCAAAGAAAGAACTCTGCAGTTTGAACCATGAAGGAATTCAATTTCAATAAATTAAAACTTGACACATGTAACCCCGTGTAAAAATACTGCAGGAAGGACTATAACCTCATCTACAAGTAGTGGAATAAAAATCGTCAGCATTTTGGCATAAGCATCAGAAACTGCAGAAGTGTCTGCACTATTCCCACTTTGACTGCCGCCTGTGGAAGCTTCCAGCCAGACTGTTGGATTTCTCGATGCTTTTGTACTAGCACGAAGCTCATTGGCAAATTCACGAGCCTAAACAGAATTTTAACTATTTATCATGCATTATAACTGACATAAAGTTCAAATGAGAAAGGCATTTCTTTTCTAGATAGTTGAATATTTCATTTTGCATTCCAACCTCGCGACGGAGAAGCAAGTTAAGGGAGCTACAATAAGCTTTCCTCAAAGGACCCAAGCAACTCTTATCAAGACTCTGGGAATGAGCAGCAACAAAAATATTAGAATAATAGATACAAAATATTTTACAGATTTCGAGTTGATCTACAATTTTACCTTTAAATGTTGCAAAAGGCGGGCATAAGTCCTGCATTTATATCGCAAGTCAGCATGATCAGGCCTCTTCAACTGTCCCCGCTGTTTAGATCAAACAGGTGAACGACATTTAGGAATCCTTGTCAAACTGTTGATACTTATCGTCAAGATGAAATAACATGAAGGAAATACCTGAGAGAAATAGCTTTTGTCATTAATCATGAAATCCACCAAACTGGAAAAGTAGTCTCTCAAGAAGTCAGAAGCTCTTCGCACAAATGTAAATTTTAGTTTTTCAAGTTCTGCCCGCTTCTCTTTAACCTAAAATAAAGGAACAACAAACAGAAAGCTACATTTATTCTTAAAAGACTGTATAAATCCAGATCCAGTATCAATACAAGTCAACTGCAAAGTTACTGAAAGTAAAAGTTCCAGAAAGCTCAAAGTTTAATTGAAAATCCAAGAAAGCAGCATTTGTAAAGCTAGTCCTGTGCCAAATAATCTGCTAGATAATTTGCCTAACTACAAAACTGTAGAAACTGGGGGAAATGAGATGGGGAGCCCATACAGCTCGGATGTTTGCATAAGTAGAATCCAAATTAGGTACTTCAAGGCCACGTAAAGCACCAGCTAACCACTCACATGCTTCAACATTTTGAAGCATGTGAGCCTCATCAAATGAGCCTCCTGTCAGACACGCTGCATGCTACAACCAATAATGAAATTGTTAGGAGAATACAGGCTACATACCTTTGCTAAAGTCTAAATATATATATATATATATATATATATAGCGAAGGATAACATACCTCCGAAGGGACACGCAATCCTTCAAGAAGCTTATCAAGTTCTTCAATGAGTGCTTTATTATTTACAGATTGCATCTCTAATTTGTTGTTGCGAGTTTCTATCTGGTATGTTGTGAAAGAGTTACATGCCGGCATAAGAAGTCAGATGTTGAACTCAATAATATATAGTTTATATCTTCACTATTTAGTTTGAGGACAAAATTAGCCGCAAACTTGAAGCATATAAATTATGGAACAATGACAGACTAGACTGGATGAAAACAAGATCCTACATTTTAACAGACTGTCTACAAAAGGTTCCCTACCGACTCAATATCTTCTCTCATATGTCGTAATTTAACATTGAAGATGCCTAACCATTCATCCATGTCATCAACACAATTTGTTGCTGCCTCGAGTCCTTGCAGGACCTGAACAACCAGGAATAGAACAATTTAACTTAAGGGATAAGAAGCATATTGTTAAGAGCGGTGAACATCAGCATCACCAAGAATAATAAAGAATTTTAATATGAAAAAAAAATAAAAAAATAAAAAAACAAAGAATATCCTAAACACATAAAGCAATCCAGCCACAAGGAAAGAGTGAAAATAAAAATAAGTTCCTCAAGCACAACAAAATCTTCATTGGAACTATTTGGGAGTAGGCAAATATGATAAGCAACTGTCAGAGAAGAATGGCTAGAACTCAAGGTAGAGAAATGGAGAACTTGAGTATATCTGAATTGCAAGTAATGAAGACGGCATAGTATATCTGATGACCTGTTTGATACCTAATGCACAGGGGGATGGGACTAGACCAGAAGAGCCAACCATGGGAATGATGCAAGCCGTTGAATCTTAATAGTCCCAACATGGTGCCAGCGAGATTTGAGAAATATTAGAGGAAAAACACAATTAGAAAGCAAAAATAGAAGAAAATACCTCATCTACTAGAGGTTCAGTTTCCAAAATGGCATGCACATTCGCTGCTTCCAGAGCAAGAAGCTCTCGCTTCAACCGCTCAGAAAATGCTTCTGCTTCACCAATGCCCATGACATAGCTGTGGACCATGTTATGATAAAAAACAATAAGATAGGATTTAGGTGCTTCAGCATTCATAAACCAATCACAAAAAACAGTATATTGCTTTTCAATTATGCAAATGAAACAACTGATGAAGAAGAAGAAATCAAGAATCATAGACTATCAAGGAATTATGACCGCTAGAACCATACCATATCTTCAAACCTTCTGCTCTGAATCCAAAAAATGACAGATATCATTGCTAGGATAAGGACTCCCCTCCCCCCAATACACATCTCAGCAATTTGGCGGATAATAGACGAATATTTTATTTTTTAAAAAACAAAAAGCAATATATAGATATGAACATTCTCATCTGATATATTTCTGGATCTGACCAACAATATACGAACACTTGCCTATCAACTTCAAACAATTGAACTGCAATTTATATTTCATGCCTTATGTCTGCTTTGTCAATTTCCATTAGCAATTTAGCATTTTGTAGTCTAGAAGGAATCTGTGCACTCCATTAATAATGAAAGACATCCGACTTTCACTGAATAACCTTAGAACAGTATAAAGGAACAACATACGTGCCCAAAAGAGCCTCCATGTCCTCTTCCTCAGCTTGAGAGACAAGTTCCTTTTCAACCGTCACTTTCAAGTCACTTTCTGTTACGGTAGTTGCAACTGGACCATCTTGCTGCTTCCTTTGAGTAGTAACTGAGGGTGCATTTTCCTAGATACAATATACAAGTCAAAGACAAGACAGATGAATTCAAATAAAAGTATTGAAATAAGATTTCCTGAATTTCAGGAGAAATTAAATCTCCTTGAAATTCTAAGCAAAATCAGAATGACACTATGAAATTATACTCCTCAGAATGACCACCAATCCACAAGGACCAATAAGTTAAAATACCATTAAACTTGGCCACTAGGCATCTGCAACTAAGAGCATATGCTACGCTCTGCATAATTACAGCTTTCTGTGAGTTTCAGGTAATCTATAATTTGCATAAAAAATGATTTAGCATCAATTCAACAATCAAGAATTCAGAAAGAATAAAGTCATCAAACTCACCTTAGCCCAAAGAGCCATCTCCACAACATCTACACCAACAACCTTGGGAATATGACCAAGTATATCTTTGCAGACATTTAAGATACATAATAAAAGGCGGTTCCTGCAACAATATTTAAGAAAGGACACACAAATAAATAACTGTAAGCAACGACAGCCGATAATGAAAAAAAAAAAAAAAGAAAAGAAGATAAATGTTAATTTTGTTGGAGTAAGGAAACATAAAAGGAGCAAAAAGAAACATCCCAACAAAAAAAGGGTGATATCTTCAGTCCAGAGCCATTTCAATTTACCTGTCATCAATGTTGCGCATAGTCCACTGAGGTGGAGCAACACTTTGACTTCTGAGGTTATCAAATCCCTATAAGAAGTTCAGTTAGACGCGGAAGAAAAAATCCCATGCAAATATAATGCATGCATAATATAAATCATAATGTATTTTCTTGTTGAATATTATAGTTCATGGAATCAATTGTTTCAAATACCAATATGATAATATATCATATTTTCTATAATCAATTATTTAACAAATTAATTTTATATCATTTTTGGTGCTAACAAATATTGATGTTAATATATAAATATAAGTTTAAAAAATGCCATATTATATAAAAGCTTATTTTAGAAAACCATAATAATTTATTTTTGGATTGAAATTTTAAATTATGTAGAATTGATTAATCTAACATAAAATAGAAAATGATGTAAAATCTACCCAAACTGGAGGTAGCCCAAACCAAAAGCAGCCCAAGCCAAAAATGGCTTCAACCCAAAATGGCCCAATCCGAACTGCCCAATTGACGCCTCTAAGTGAGAGCATGGAAAGGAAGTTTATATTCTACTTCTCCTCAATTGCTTCATTAAATCACATAACAGTTTTTGGCTAACTAGAGTTGACAAAGGTCAAAGAACATACAACATTCAACAGAATATACTCATTCAAGTAACCAAAAAAAGTGCTTACCAAAGTAAAGGTACATCCACTGGGATCATTAGTTATAACCTCCACCTTTGAAAGATGCTTCAGCTTGTATAACTCAGCAGCCTGTACAATTTCAATAATTCATACGTCAATATATGATCTTAAAATCAATAAATCTAGAATACCTATTGGTTAAGACTTAAGAACCTCATCTTTAATCCGATAGTTCCCTGCCCTTTGTACTGGAAATTAATTAATTTTGCTTTTTGTTTGCGCTAGTAATATTCTCTTCTCAGTAATGCAAAAAGTGAATTCATAAATGTGATAAATAATTCCAAATTTCACATGAAGAGGTAGACAAATGTCTAACTCTATTTTGTGATATTATATTCATTATTTTTTTTTTGTTTTACCAATAGCAAACTTCAATAGAACAGGGAAAGATATGATCCCACTTCATCATGGCCATCTTATAATTCTCGAGCAATGCACGCAAACAACAATTAATCACACACTGATAATTCATTATGATAACATATAAGCATAATGTAGGATGAACGATTAACAACCAGATTAGCATAATGAAGCCAGGGAAGCAAGCAACTGTAGTACCGAATCCTAGCAAAAAATGGATGGACCAGCACAGCCTCAAAGATCAAAACCTATCACAGGTAAGCCAAATGCGACCTTGCAATGGTCACCCTAATCATTCTGAGTTCAGCTGTAGTAAGCTACCAATAGTACTAGAAACATTATAGCAACACTTGATAAAGAAACATAAACTCATGAGATAATCTTTCTGCACTTATTCTTGATTGTCCTAATACACATTGTCTTAAAGATTATAATAAGAGACAATTACCTCAAGAACGCCTCCTGTAGAATACTTCAAGACTCGCAGAAATGCTTTAGTTCGCTGAACTTTTGATTTCGCTGCATAAATCATTGGTCTTCATAAGGACAAGCAAAAAAACGATTCAAGCATCCAGCATTATTCAAAACAAGAACCCCGCAATGGACGAATATGGGAACACATTACACTACAAATCTAATGATATTATTTAATTCAAAAACCTTAGGCAAATCATAGCTAACATTCTTTAATTTGAATTGTCCGACCAGATTTGAACAATTCCACTATCCTAATGGTTAGTTCAGTAGTTCAACATCGTATTTAACATAATTCTAGCATAATCAATAGAATTTCAATTGAAAAGAAGTAAAACAAAAAAAAAAAATTGCTAGATCCTAAATTCAAGTAGATATAACATTGTGAGATTAAGGTGAGGACGTACTAGAGATGGCTATGACTCTAGGTTTAGCCATGTTGTTGCGGCCCAATTTGCTAGATTTGCCCCAGATCCCATGGCTTTTAACGACGCGAATCGACATCACGACCTTCTGCTTGGTGCCTTCGATTGCGGCCTCGCAAGCTCGCCTTAGCTCCTCATCGTCCGCGCTCGATTTCGCCATCACGTTCCTTCTTGAACCAATGTACGCTTCCCAGGTTACCAACCTCCGAGAAGGAGAGAAAAATGTGAAAAATGTGTGATTAACAGCTAACAGAAACCGGACCAAACAAAATAATAATAATAATAATAAAAAGAAAGAAAGGTAGTACAAGCCGGCTTTTGATTTTGTCAGGCTAATACTTTGAAGTGTCCTACTATTTTTTTTTTAAATTTAGATGCCATTATTTGTTTAAGGTGAAAACCGTACATCATTTTTTCAAATAATAATAATAATAATAATAAACAATAATAAATAACAACGAGATAACATGTAGCAAGTAAATTGCGGACATTGATTTTACCTTTATTTCAAATTTCAACCGTTGTTGCATCTCATTGCTTTGCTAATAATTGAACTCTCCTGGTTATACCAAACATAAGTTTTCAAAAAAATTAACTCCGTTGATTCAACTGATTTTTTTAAGCTAAACAAAATTATTCCAAAATAATGGAAATTAAAATAAATTTAAAAAATCATTTTATATCAATATAAATTTTTCGAAAAATATTTCTCATATAATCAAGCAATAAAAAATATCAAAATTTTATTGATATCCTCTTAGTCTAGTGACCGAAAATGTATCAAAGTGACGTATTGAACTAAAATTTGAGTCCAAGTTTCTCTTACTCCTTCCCTAATTTATAATTATAATATTGTTTTTCCTTTACTGAAAAATATATTAAAATTTTCGAAACTTAAGTTAAATTTTACAAATGATAAAAATAGATTTTACTCAAATAAAATATATAATCTTATAATGAAAAGAATTATATCTTATTTATCTTAATATATTTTATCATGTTATAATCTTATTTAAGATATTTCATATTTATATCAATTTTAATATATTAAAACTCAATTATGTAAATTTTGTGATTATATAGATTTTGTATCATATTTTAATTACTTTATATGGATTATATATATGTAATCGTTTTTAACTACGTTAATCCGAAGCTTTACATGATAAGTAACATCGGCTAGGGATGATGGGATTTTTGCAAGCTAGTTTTGACAACTTTGGACGCTATCCTATGATATGACACAAACACGATACAAAAAAAATAATTAAAATATGATACAAAAAAAATAATTCAACAACGTTTAGAAATATATATAAAATAAAATACTAACATATCAAAATTTGTACAAAATAAAATATTAACGTATCAAAAATTATATAAATATAAAATACTTCAAAACACAATAGCGATATTTAAAAATACAAAAACATAATAAGAATATATAAATTGTCGGATTTGCTAAAAGCCCCCACTTGCAAATGCTAAACAACCTGTTCCTCCAACTATACTTACTAACGTTCATGTTCAACATGACGCTTGTTCTGGACGCTCAGGCTCCCAGAATACTCAGCTGCCTCGAGAGTTACATAAATTACATTTTAATCGGAACTACTCGGGACAGTGCTCGCTGAAAGATAAAAACCCTGGCATATTTATGCTAACATCGGTATCTGATACATTACTGAGATATAACCCTCAAATACATGGAAAAATATAGAAAAAATTGAAGATACCTATCCACGACACTCACATTTGAGATATGATTTATGAGTAAAAGTTCAATCGCCATAGAGCTAGCTATAGACATACATCTTACTCCAAAATGGAAATTAAGTGCTCCCCATAAACTTGCTTTACATACATCACAGTTGAGGTATCAATGATTTTCTTCATGCTTTCTCGGACAGCAAGCTAGGGTTCTTCTCTAACAGCTTGATTGCTAGGTAGAGCACCTAAACTGACTCTGGAAACTGAATAACAACCAAGAAGATCATCATGTCACCTAGGTTAGTAGCCATATTAGTTACATTTATCTCTGAACATCCTGCAAGTTAAAACTTTAAAGGAAAAATAGATCAAGCATAAAACACCAAGAACTATTACTGCTAAAGAATTGTAGCATGCATACCATATACACTGCTTAATGTCCAAAAATTAGGATGAGGCTTTCTGCACACCCTTTGACCTGTACGGAGCGATTCTGTGAACTGTCCGCTGGAGGGAACCCAGCAACTCTGTCTCGATATATTCATACCTATGCCATGATCAAACAGATATGAGTCATACATCAAACATTCTATCCATTAGTTAAACAAATCAACTCCGGCAAAACCTCAACTCTGATCTGCAACAACACATTCTATCAGTATGCAACTTTGATAGTTATCTGTTCGATTAAAAGAAACCCACTATAAATTAAAGTCTTTCAATGCATTTAGATGTGACATCAGATACAAGAGAACTTTAAGGTTTAAATGACAGACTTACAAATTGCGGCAGAGATTATCTGTAGTCACAGAAAGAGCAATAATCCTCATTCTAAAACTCAAAATGTCATTATCAGAGTACGTATCGAACTTCTCCTCTAAAACTGAAGAAAGCTTCTCAACATTAGCCTCAAATTGCTGCTGCTGATCCTCAAACAAATTCTGTTTTATTTTCTTCTCTGTCTTTCTCATTTCATCTTTAAATAAGTCATCACCAAACATAAAGTAAGCAAATGCATAAGAATATGAAAGAATTCGCCTTGATCTAAAGAGCCTGTAGAGTCCATTTATTATCCAACTGAAATCTTTAGATGTTGGTATACTTTCCTCCAGTATGTTTATTTTTCCAATTATTGTCTCCTTCAGCTTAGACTCAAGCTTAAAAGAATCTATATGAGCTTTATATCGATTGTAGTAGTGAATATAGCGCTTAATGTAGTGCCTTGCAAGCTCACTTTTCTTCCCATGGTCACTGTTGTATCGCCCGCAACTGTGACCAGGGATAGATATAGATGAGTGTTCTCTACCAGTAGCACCACCACAGAGCCAACTGCATAAACAGGAAACAATTCACATTTTACAAATGTCTTTCAACAGATCTTATACTCAGCAGAGACAATCATGTAACAAAAAAGAGAAATCACCTGACATAATCCATCAAAGTAACCAATTAAATTGAACAGTTTCATTCAGACAAGAACTTTATCCATTGACATAAGAAGACAATCAAAAATAAAATGTGACGGGCCTTTTTGGTAACTCCCCCAGTGCAAACTTACTTGCCAAAGGTTTTATCTCCATACTCCATGTTACTCAGACTCTGGTGTATTAGATACAGGTATGTGTTCAGCACAGGTATGTTTAATTTTCCTAAGTTTTTTCATGTATTTGGAGGGTCTTTGTAGGGTGGTCACATCCCCATACCCATGTCCAAATAGTTGCCAAACATGGATGTCAGACATAGGTACTTCAAGAAAAATAAAGAGTCAAAGCAACAAAGTTAATAACAGTAATTATGCAGCAAAATGGAACAGAAATCACAAACTATTATCTCCAAGAGACGTAGATAAGAGCTCTCACCAAAATGATTGCCCACAGACACAAGTTACATGGTTGCAGCCTCCATTCTTTTCAACCGGCTTGCGGCATTTTGGACAAGGCTTCGTGTTGATTGTAATCCAATTAACTGTCTCTGATTCATCCTCACACTTCTTGGACCAGAGTTCCCACATGAAACAAGAGCAAGGTGAATGAGCTTCGGATAAGCAGCTAAAACAAAACTGCATGCCACAAGGACATTCAACCTCACAAAGTTCATCATCCTCAATCTGTATTGCATTTCCACAATGAGGGACACTAGGGCACCATTTAACTCTCCTATTGTCCTCTATATATGATTCCAAAAGAAAACGATCAAATTTCTCCAAAAGATTAGAATCCCTTGCACTAACTAATTGTCTGACTTTTTCTTCATTACAAACAGCATTACATTCGAGTGCCATGCATCTAATGCGCCTACTGTGGCCCTCATTTATCTTCACAACGAAATGTTCAGTCCAACCTAAACAGAAATCAATAAGAAAGATTTCACCCTCCTTTTCAAGGCATCAAAAGGTTCACAAAGCACTCATAAGATGCGAAGTTAACAGTCTCATTTCTTCTCGAAATAAGCAGAAAAACAAGAATTAGCTTAATATATTCATCAAATTGTCTACTTCAATTTTCTAATTGAATAGATTCAAAAAAAGCAAGTTCCTGTACAATGTCAATAAATGCCAATTCCTTTTCCAACAAAATCTTTCCCACTCAGATATAAGAATTAACAGCGAAAATTAGTTTTGAGGAAAACTTCAGACCATCGACACCTATCCGACAGTTTGCTTCAGCATCGGAACAACTCAATAGAAACTTCAGAAAGTATACTTAAACATAATTGAAAACCTACAGTTTTGCAAAAGCAAACATATAATTTGATTAATGGCAACAAACTCACAGTCATTGCAAAAATAATGACCACAGTCCATAACAGTAAACATATCAGCTGATGCACCCTCATAGCAAATATTGCACGTAAAGGTAGAAGACGAAGAGTGGTACGGGAAAAAAGCATGATCATCCGGCCTTTGTACACCTGCTGCAGCAAGCAATTTATCTTTACCACACTCAACAAGCACTGCAAGCACCTTATCGACATCCCAACGATAATGAATAAGCACTGTTCTGGCGTGGTGTTCTTTCAACAATAACAAATCCATTACTCTGTATAAATCGTCCCTCTGCACCAATAAACATAGATTTCTTTTTAAGTAACCATTATTCATATAAAATCAAATTCAACTAAAAATGTTTAATACATTTTGGAATAGGAAGAAAGGGACAAAATTGTAAGTTATATTGGCTTTATTACCTGAGCAGCCAAGAGTGACTCCTTTGTTATCACCTGCAAAAACAGGGTAAAAAAATCAAAATTTAAAAAAAAAATTAAAAACAAAATAAAAAAAATTGTGATTAAATTTGTAAACCTAACGATGATAGAATCGTTAGCATATTAGCAAAAGAGGGGAAAAACCAAAATGAATAAAAGAAAATGAAAAGAAATCAAGAACCAGCCATTGGACCCTGGAGCTAATGTTTTAATTTAACAGTAATTAATCACTTGTTTTGAAGCAAATGTGATTCTCAACGGAACGTGAATCAACAGAAAACGACGAGTAACCTTAACGGAAGGGACGGTCGCGTAAGCGGAAAGCAACTCAGTCTCGAGGCCTTGAAATCCAACTGAGGAATCATCTACATCATCGTCGTCGTAATAATCACCATTATCATCTTCGTAATCGTCGTAATAGTGCTCGTTATCGCTACTCATATAATCACTCATACCAATTCCAAACCAAAAAAGAAAAAAAGACGCTCTCAATTGTACGTTTCGATCAAATTAGACATAAAAAAGAGAAAATCGATGAAAGCTTGTTAAAGAAGCAAATCGGCGAAATGGGGGCGGAAGTGAGTTTTTTGCTTCTTCCACGGTTTTAGATTGAGCTCTTAAGCGACGATCATCTGATCAGACTTCGACGGTGAGAGAGACTAAGATTTTTAAAAAAATTACTTTTAAACGGAATTTATCTTGAGCAATTAACGGCGATGTTGGCGTAACCGGCTGTTATCTCTTACGCCGTTAGGATAATTTCAGGGTTTTTTTTTTTTTTTTTTCAATTTTACTTTATTTAATATTTTTATTTCTCCTCGGAATCTTTTCGATTTTACCGCGTCAAATTGGAGGCAAAATTATCCCGTTAGAGAGGGAGGTAACTTTGTTTTTTCCTCCTTAACTCTTTTTAATTTTATATATATTTTAATTTTTATATTTATTTAATTAATTCAATTTTAAAATATGAATATATAATTTTAATAATTTTTAATTATTATTCAATATATATTGTCTTATACGTGGCACAAAAGTACCGGTTAAATTTGAGAGTTAAGGTGGAATAACGTGGTCTTAGGTTTTTGGAAAATTTTGTTTATTTTCTCATTTAACTAGTGTAATAAATAATAAATATTGTTATTATATAATAATATAAATTTATTTCTAATACATTAATAATAGACGTAGTAATATTTAAAAGATTATATGAATATAATATACATAAGTAAAAAATACAATACGATATAAATGTATTTTTAAAATCTTTATAATACGAATTATAAAATATCAAAATTAATATAATTATAAAAAATTTTAAACAAAATTATAATATAATAAAATATATAAATATGATATGAATATATAACTTATCAAATTTAAATAATAATAACATTTTCAGCATGATTGAAAAGATTATTACAATATTATTTTAAAATTATTATTTTGTTACCTTCAATGCGTAGAAAAAGGCTCTTAATAATTAGACTCAAAACTTTTATTATTTAATTGATCTTTTTGTCAATGCAATATCCCAAAAAGTGCAAGACTCACGTTGTTATCGTCATGATGATTTGTCATAAACAATTAACGAATTTTCTTGAAATGCAAATATTCATAGACATCCACCTTTGGTTAATTATGTCATTTTGGGATTAGTCCTAACCTTGACGATTATACCAATTTGTGAAGACTTAAAACTCTTGAAAACTAGATTTCAAAGTCCGAAAACACTTTAAAGTAATCGTAACTACGACGAAAATTGAATTATTCAAAATCAATCCTGAAACTCACAACACGTCAGGATGTTACTGGACACTTTAAGCTTTGGTGGGATTATGCAATTCGTTCCATCACATCGTTTTTGCCAATGTCAACATTATGAACTGCACGTACTAAAATTTCTTGAATTGAAAAGCAACAATTATATGCCCACAAAGTCAATTTTTTCCTACCACATTTCTTTCAAAGTTTTGGTTAATGATGCCTAACAGAATTATTGAACTAAGGCTATACTATACCCCTGTAAGGTTGACAACAATCCAATTTGATTTAAAAATATATATTATTATAATTTATATATGATATATTTAATTTGAATTAAATTTTATTGATTTAGATAAAGTTAGTTTATTGGCTTTTACTATTAAAAACTATACATATCTTGTTTAAATGTATTTTTTTAAATTATTTTAAAAGTAAAATATTTATTTTTTTTATTATAAAAATAGAATTGGAGTTGCTTTGAATAATAATATTTTTTACTTATAAATAAAAAATTAAATAAAAATATATTTATTTATTATTTAAACTCAAATCAAACTAAATATTACGGTTCGAATATTTTTTTTTTCCTGAAAATGCAATAATTACCGGACCCTAACTAAAAATCAATGCTCTCCACCAATTGATGCTCCCCATCTCCTCACACGACTTTCAGCTTCTTCAGTCTGCAAAATGTGAAAGCTTGGGATTAAATCTTTTGCTTTGAAATGAACAAATTAAAATGAATTAAAGAAGAAGAAATGATTTAGGACTTTAGGAACAGAGAGTTACTGACTTCTTTGTTCCAGTTGGTAAGTGAAGTGATGGTTATCAAGATTAAGGTTTGTAAAAGAATGCCCCCAATCATGCCTGACCAAATACCCTGAACCAAATTCACAACAGTTAAATACATGAATAAATATCGAATTTAAATATCTATACGAGTGAAATATATGCAGGCAAATAATAAATTCGAATATTTAATTATATTTTAACCAAAACTAAAAAAGATTTAGAAATAATTAGTCTAACATCTAAATCGAAAAATTATCTTAATCGACAATATTTGAATCTACAAATGTCAAATTAAATAAAATCAAATATTTGACCTTTTAATATCGATGTCCATCTGGCTAGGGGCTTCGATAGCATCATAACCAAACATCGAAACTACAAAGTTAATCTGATGGGAGGAAAGATTGAGTTGTAAACTTTTCTTCAACAAGTTATCACTTAGACTTGTTAAAGGGTCGAGTGAAGCTTCGGCACGAATAATTTTTTAATTAATAAAAAAATTAAATTTAATTATAAATTTTTTTAATAATTTTAAATAATAAAACAGACTTACAATCTGAATCAAAATCTAAATAAAAGATTTACCCGTAAACTGACTCAACTCGTAAACATCTTTGTTATCACTTTTATCGGAAACCTTGGGAGAATAGGCATGGTAACTTACCATAACCCCAAAACCAAATGTGAATCCAAGGAGTATGCCAGCCGGTAATCCAACAATATAGTAACACCCGACGTTGATGTACGCAACAAGAGATTGCCATCCAGCCCCAACAGCAACACCTGGAAGGAACCAAATTACACAGAAAAAGCTCTTTTAATCGGATTTGAGTGTGACGTCAGAGATAGGCATGTATCCGATATGATATGTTCAAAATTTTTGAAATTCTTTTATTTATTTTTCATTTCCAAAAAGATATTAGATACAAATATTGAATACAATCACTTCGAAAAAATAAAGAGTCGGAGTAACACTCGAAAAAATGTAAAAAGTGTGACTTCATCTGGCAAAGTCTAGCTTTTACTTCACTGTTTCTTCAAAACTTCAATGGCTTTGTACTTACCAGATAAGACCGGTTGGAGGCTGTTTAAGAGCACCGTAAAGCCCAATAATAGAGCTAGCTTAGTAGTTTCTTCGGCAACGGCATGGCTGCTGGTGAAGAGATAAGGGAAGTAATCCCTTGTCGTGAACACCACAATCATGCAAACGACCCCTATGCCCAACGATGTGATTGAAACAACTAGCACTGAAAATTTTGCAAGCCAAGCGTTCCCAGCTCCAAGCTCATTTGATACTCTCACACTGGTAACAGTGTAAAAGCATGAATTGTAAGCTCTTCTCAGTTTCTAATATGGTTATAAAGCTAAAAGGACTTCCAGGAGTACAATTATAAGAGCTCATATCTGAACAAGTTCTATTTCCTAGCAACTATATTACTTGGACTCAGGTTTAAGCATTGGATAAAAGTATGTTTAGATTTTTTTTAAGTTTT
>JAQSVH010169756.1:0-22521 GCA_029448705.1 Adansonia digitata
CTTACACGTTAATTTTATTGCTTCAAAATTTTAAATATTTTATTTTATATTTCTAAAGATAACAAAATAAAAAATTTCTAAAAACTTGAATGATTGTTGCCAAAAAAACGTCGAATGATTTAATTTATATATATTAAATTTTAATTAATTAAAATATTTAAAATAGTAAATGTCAAAATTAAAAATTTTGATCAGAACAAAGTTAATATGTGTTAATTTTTTATGAGACAAAAAAAACCACCCTTGGAGGTTTAATTTACCATTATTCAAATTTAAAATTGGTTAAAGTTTTCATCTATTGCTTTTTTTTTTTTAGCATCTCCATAATTTTATTGTTATTATTTATTTCAAAGGAAATAAAAACTTATTAAAATCTATTGAATCAGAACCATAGTAAGCACATATATATATATATAAAATACAGACAATAATCATCAAATACTATATATATATATATATATATTGTTGGACTTTTTCTCAAAAAAATTTGTTGGACTTATAGATTGAAACCACTCGATTGTTATAAAAGGAAAAACAAAAGATATCCCTTTTCAACGACAACTAAAGACAAAATTAGCGATTAGATCATGTGCATTACAGGGAAAAAAAAGGGGTGGGGGGGTGGGGGGAAGAATGGAAGAAAAAGAATAAAAAGAATGACAAAAACATGCCAGGCCTTTGCAAGGTTTTGGTTTATCAATTTAGAGGTATCTTGCAAAGCACTTAAGGAGGAAACAATAAAGGATTTGCATTCTTCTTGAATTATATGAAATATTTGAGTCTATTAGATAAAGCTAATAAGTTTTTAAGCCCATGCTTACTTCTAATTAAGATACGATGAACAAATTAGGTAAATGAAAAGAAAAAAATATAGTTAGATAACATTGTACAAACATATAACAGCAGTAAACGTAAATAAAAGTATATAAACATGTAGTACAATATGACAGGAAGAAAAATAGTAAAAAAAACAAAAGAAGAAGAAGAACATTTGAAAAGCGCAGAGATTATTTTTATTCAAGAAGTCTTTGAATTTATGGACATTGTCAAATACATATGAAATAAACATACTAAAAATAACATTAAATGTTTATTATGACAAATGGAAACAAAATATTTAAAATTAATTTATTCTTCAATTAGGGTTTAAAATTTTGATATAAAATGTTAAACCCTTTAAAAATTATTTATATTTCATTTTTAGTAAAAGATATAATCTTACTAAATTTGAAAACAAAATGGATATTGTCATTGAATACAAAATTGGATGTAATCAGTTAAATTAATATGGAAAAAATATAGGAAGAAGATATTTTAAATTAATTTACTTTGTAATATAAACTTTGAACTTTTATTATTTAAGCCAAATTGAATTTATAAGGAAATAAATTGGATATTTTATAAAAATAATATAATTAATTTAGTGTTCGTAAAAAAATCTTATTTATAATAAGTCGAATACACAAGTAAAAAGGTTAAGTCAAATATAAATGTATAAGGTAATAAAATTATAATTTATTATATGAAATAACTCAAATTTAAATTAAACAAAATCCAGAATAATTAAAAGTATGACTCATGACAAGTTTTGCAAATTTTAAATCAAATCAAATACAAAATAATTAAATACATGATTTATAACAATTATTTGAGGCAAGCCATGTGTCAAAAAAATTAGACTATCAACGTAGGGCAATCGCCCTTTTTGTCAAAAGCTTTGGCTTTTATATATTTACTTAAGATTTTTTTAATTTATAATCATGGTAATTATGCATTTAATTAATTCCTATAATTTAGCTTAAAATTAAACTTAACCATTTCAGATATTTAATTCCTATAATTTTAATTTACCCATGAATTCTCCATTTATTTCTATTCACCGTTTCCTTTTTCCTCTTTTAATTTTGCTTTTCATTGTTTCCCTATATAAATACCCTACTGATGCATATGCTTTTTGTATTATCAAAATTATCTCACTTTTTATCAGATTTGCTCTCAAGTATGAAGAACGTCTTTCCTAGAGTTTACATGTTTTTAAGGGCTCTAAGGTACAATGGCCATTATGAATTTTCCTTATGCTTATGCCTTTCATTTAATTCTTTATTAGTAATTTTTTTATTATTATAAAATCAGATTTTGTTTGAGTCTAATTCTATTTCTGTTTAAATGATTTATGATTGATTGCTCTTAAACTGTTTCAGCTTAATTTTTCTTTGAAGATATGTGTTCCATTAGTGTTATATTATTTTATATGATGTAAATTCTTATACAGCCGTCAGCGGAGGCAGCCTCAGCAAAAAATAATTAATTTGGCTCCAACAATATGAAAGCCACATCTGTGAGTTTGAGTATAATGATGATATTGCCAAGTTCTTTTCCATTTTCATTTTCCTTTTTCATTGTTAGTATTCATCAACAAACATCTGCTTACGATTTTCCTAGGTATCGCTCTAAGTCTGGATCAGATTAGGTATCAAAAGACAAAGTCTATGCTTTCTATTATGATTGTTATCGGCACATATTACTTACCCAAGGTGGCTTCTTTTTTGTTTATGTTGGAAAAATGAAGTTGCTGGAGTCCAAGGTTTTGTTTTTTTTACCATTTTGATTTTTCAAAAAAAAAATGTAATTTATTTGATATTTACTTTTATCGATAATTCCATTTCTATTTCAAATAAATAGAGCAATTTGAGTTTTTTAATATAATTGTTAGCAATATGATTATTTTCTCTTTACAATTTTATAATTATTACATATTATTACTTAATTTATTCTATTTTAACTGTTACTATATATATTAATTTTATTAAAATTTAATTATTATTATTATTATTGTTACCAGTTAGATTATAGTGTTTTATTGAACAATAATCATTGAAATATATGCATATTGCATGTGCTTGGTGTCATTGAACAACCTTTTACTAAAAGAGTTACATTACAATTTTTTATGAACTTTAATTTGTTTTCAATATGAAGATTGGTCCATAACATTAAACCAATAATACAGATAACCTTTTTTGGCTTTTTTTTTTTTTAATTGTAAGCTCATATTTTAATTATGCATTGAAGTAGCCATGCAACCTTTCCTTCTCATTTACTCACATTTCCTGCAACTTTTCTAAAACTTGAAACTAATAAAGTAATTTTTATAGTTAATCTTTTACAAAGATAATAATTTTTATAGTAATGGTGAAAGGATAATAGTAGTGTTTTTGAGATATTCGAAATGTATTCTTGTTGTACTTGCTTTCATGATTAAACTGACACGTTAGAATGAATAATCAAAACTCTTTACATCCACATAATTTTTTGGGGGATGAAAAAGAAATCATTGAATTAAAATATATTATTATTTTACTCTCGCTTGGTTGCCATGTGAAAGAAAATTCTTTATAAGTTGTCTTGTTTGAAAGAAAATTCTAGAGGTTATGTTGCCATATAAACACAGGTAATTAAACAAAAAAGTTTTTTAAAAAATAAATAGGTTTAATTTCTTGATTAATTAGAGCTAATAGGGGATTTTTGTTTTAATTAGTTGTAGAATAATTATGATAAAATATTTCATTAATAATTAAGATTAAATTTTCAATAAAAAATCATTGGAATAAAATTTTCTTACATAAAAAATTTATATCTAAAGTAATGAGTTTTAAGTTTCAAAGTAACTCATTAAGAACTAGATTTAATCATGTAAGGAAAGGATTAAAAAAGAATTAAGTGTTTTCCGTTATATATCAAATAATTGATTAAAAATTAAATGTTAGTGATTATATATCAAATAAGAATAAAAATTTTCACTAAAATTTGAAAAATAATTTGTGACTGCATTACAATAAATTCATATTTGACATTTAATTGGATAATATAATTTTTTTGATTAATTCAGTTTAATTCACTTTAGTTAATATTAAATGTGTTCATTAAATTCTTGTGTTCTAGCCCTTTGACTTTTCAAAGTGAACTAATTTACAGAATAATTAATTATTTGGCATTTCAGATTTAATTAATGGTATAATTATTTCTAGTTAATTTACCTTAACTGGTGTTGCCTATTATAATTCTTATGTTTCTAACCCTTTGATTTTTCAAATTGAATATATTTAAAGAATAGTAAAATATTTTTAAATTAAAGCTTACTTTTATTTTTGGGATAATTAATTTAATACTTATATCAATCTAAGATCACTTTAGAATTTTATGATGCTTATCATAGGAATGTTATAACATATAAAAATGGAAAATAATAATAATTAATAGTTTAAAATAAAAATTGACTTTGTTATTAAAATTTCTTATAATTTATTAACTTCGTAAATGTTTTGTGCGGACCTTTAAACAGAAATTGGTAATAGCCACTAATTATATAAAAATACAAGGAATACATTGGTTTTAATTATATATATGGCTACGCTTGAAAAGTAATAAAAAATTATAAATATTAAGATTCGAATTTCAAACATGTTAATGCATTGGTTTTAATAATAAAATGTGAACTATAAAAATGAAAATAGCAACAATCTTTTAGAAATTATTGTTGGTTTATCTCATTCAATTTAGATCTTGAACTCCGAACCTGCTAAGATATTAGCTTTAATAATGAAATAAGAACTATAAAAATCAATGGAGCAAAAATCTTTTAGAAATGATTGTTGTTTTATGTCATTCAATATAAATCAAAATTTTATAAAATATAATTAAATTTTTTTCTTATCAGTTAATTGGTGACAAAATGTTTTAAATGAGATATTATTCACCCTGTAATTTTCAACGCTTTAATTTATAAGTTTGAAGTTCAAATCTTAAAATGTAAATGTTAATATCTATGGGATGGAAAAAGATTTTATTGTTTAACTTAAAACTTTATGATCTTTCCATGATTAAAAAAAATATAATTAATTAAAAATAACAATTATAAATAAATTATCAACTTAAAAACATTGTTATATTAAAATAACCAAAAGTCAAACCACACAATGCGTGGTCATATTCCTAGTAATATAATTTTTTTACATTAATGACCAGTTTACATTTTTGTAGTATGTTACTATTAGAAAATAAATTAATTAACTCATTATGTTTTTGTCATTACCATTACTCTACGATTTACCTCTAACTTTAAAGCATGTTGCATTCTAATAATAAATTTATTTTTTAGGGTGTCAATATCCACTTTCATTTAATTGATTTTAAATAATTAAATGTGAATTGCATATCTCATAACAATCTGAATAGAATCAATTATTTAACATCATATAATAATTTTATAATATTGAAATGAATAAAAAAAATTTATAATATTGAAATATTACAAAGTCAACCCCGAAATGCGAGGTTATATCCCATTTTTTTAAAATAATTAAAACTGAAACGCATTTATTAAAATTTTCATGGCCAATTAAATTGGTCCATGCTCTAATATCTAAGCGTTAATGATCTCACCAATGTCGAAAAAACTGGATGAACGGTTGGTTCAACAGGGAATCGACTGGTCCAGTGATTTAAAGGCAAACACAGAACCGAATTTTTGAGGAATTGAATAGAATTGTAAAAAAATCGAAAATAAAAAAAATATGAAAAACTAATAAAAAACCAGTAAAACCGGTTTTTTATATTCAACCAAAATTTAAAATTAATTTTTAAGCCAAAATTAAAGTAACCTATAAATCCAATAAAAATCCAGACAAACCCATTTAACCTAAAAGCTTTAAACCAAAAAATAGATAAACAAGTAAATAAATAAAATAAAAACCTAACCCAGCCCCATGCCATATCAGCAGCATTCTCTTCAGTTTACCTTAGCATGCTTTTGCTTGGAATTTTTGTATCTTTCAATTTAGTTATATTAAATATTTATAATTTTGGAGACTTGTTAGTAAAGTGTTATTCTAAAAATTTTCAATTTTTAATTTAATTTATTATATGTTGTTTTACATGCTTACGAGACTATTTTTTTTTAAAGAATTCGATTCAAGTTTTTTAGTTTATTAAAAAAAAGGTTTAAGCAATACATTTGAAAAATGGTTAATCCAATGGTAGACTGGCTGTGGAATAATTTGTAGTTTCATCATCATAGATACATAAGTTGCCCGGCTTCAAGTCAACTTGATAAGGTTCTGACACCTGCATCTTGAAATTAATTTGTTTGCCCCTGGTTCCATTCTTTTACATCTGTGATACTAGCATGGACTTTACTTGATAAAGTTTCAATTGTTAACTTTTTTATTATAATTTATAAAATTAAAATAGACTTTTAGGTTACTTATATTTTTTATTTTTATTTTTTTAAATTTTTAGAATTTTTAAATTTTTTTTGTTTTCATTGATTTTCTGAAATTTTTTAAATTATTAATATCAGAAAACAGTTGAATCGATGGTTGATCCTGAGATTAGTGGTTCAACCGATTTGACCACCAGTTCGGTTTTTTCAACCTTGGTTATCACTGTTCAACTTCCTAAATTGTGTGCCTCCCTTTATTCATTGTTTGGTCTCTGAGAAATTCATAAATGATACATTTTATAACTTTTCTTTAGTTTTTGTTCTATTTTATGTTTTTAAATTCAAATTTATTTAAGAGGATAAAATAAGAATGTATCAATGAAGATGTTAAAGAGCTTATAAGATTACAATAACAATACAAAAAGTGAAAACTTGATTCATGTAACTAAAATTATTAAATTTTGGAGGCATCAATTATGCGTAAATACCAAAAACTAAAATCAATATCGATCAAGATCTAGGATAACATGTGGTTAAGAGATACCAAGTTATACAAGCTTTGTGGAGTGCTTATCTTTCCCCACATATAACTAACTCTTGAAACTTAATTTTCTCTAGTTTGTAAGCAAACTTTGAGATTTGCTTTTGAGGGTTTCAAACCCTCAAAATATGAATCTTATTTGGTGGCTAATCGCACATAACTCAAAAAGATTAGTGATGACTCTTTTGCATAATTATTTCATGATGACCAAAAAAACCTTAAAAGTTAATTCTTAAGTTTGATGAATTAATATTTGCATCCTAGGCATGTTGCGACAGCTTTGCAACTCTGTTAGAGACATTTAAAAAGTCAGACCTAGTATTAATCATGTATTACATAAATCTTGATTAATTAAGTTTAATCAATATTTAATTATAATTCTTTTTTTTTTCTAAATATCTTGTATGTAAATAGAAGCATATTATTGTCTTTTTTTATAAATACTTTCCTTACTAATTATTTTCCTATTGTGATTTTGTTTTTGTTTGACATATATAGGATAGGGGTTGCAAAGTAGGCGAAAAAGGTTCGTTAGTTACCTGCATAAAATTAACATGTGCATTTGCATTAGATCATCGTCTATGTTACTAGAAGGAGCATACGTATTCCAAAATTTTATGAAGAGGTGAAGGAGCTCTGCTCTCATGAGGTGTCGCATTTACATGGGCTATAAAAAACTTTTCGGGTGTAAATTAACTATGTCTCTGTGAGATGTTATCCTTCGAACGAATTTGGAAAGTATTTCCACCTCAATTGAACATGTTTTTGCAAGGATCCCACAATGGGTGAGGATTAGAGTGCCTTGCTAGTCTATTTGGACAACAGTAAAGGGGGGTTTGTAGACTTTTTTAAAATAAACCCAAATCTTATATAGCCATGCAGAACTTCTACTAGAATTTTCCCAAAACTTGGTACATATAGGGGAACACTTTTTACCTTTTACATTTTATTTTATCCTCTAAAACATGTATATCAGGTGATGATATACATACACCATCACTTGTAATAAGATTATTCCTTCAAAGGGCTTCATGTTGCCTTTATTTTATGATATGAGCTTGTAAATCGTACATCGTTTGCCTATAGTGAGATTATTCTTTTGCCTTTATCCTTTTGTACAGGTTTTTAAATTATTATTACGAACTTTTTTCTTTCTTTCTTCATGCATTACAATGTCATCATTAATTCATCATAGAGGCGACGATGAAAGAATATCATTATTGCTTGTAATATAATTAATTTTCTACCTTGAAGGCACCATAATCACCTTAACTAAAAGTCTGAAAATTTTTGGGCCAAGTTGACAGTAAGCTTTTGTGAATATTGTTTGCACACTTCACGCATTCCATTTTGTTAATAATGTTGTATCTTCATTGAAATAACTTTCTTGTGTATATTGCTTGTATCATCTTTTGTCAACATTATTTGTTTTTTTTATGCTTTATATGAACATCTCACTTTCACATAATGAATGCATGCATACATTCATTGATGACCTACATTCTATGAATCAAAATTTTGTTCAAACTTAAGAGCTTTCTGAGGAAGTTCCTTTTTCAATTGAAGGTATACGAGGTTAAAAGGATCATCGAGGAACAATTGGTTTTAAATGTATAGGAATGTATTTTGACTTTGTGGTGAAGAAAACTTGTCTCATGATTGAAATCCTTTTGGAATAAATATATTTCTAATTGTAATGTTTTAGTAATGAATATGCAAATACATATATTTGGGGGGTTATTTTTTAGATTTTTTTATAAATATGATTATAATATGTAAAGTCTTCAAATATTCATGATCATTGTTGGAAATGAACCTGTATCCTCGCATTTCTTTTTTAAGCTTTCTTGTTATTGAAATCAAAACTATTCCTTAAACCTTTACTCCCTAGTATTAACCAAACAAAAGGATCTTGGGCTAGGCAATGAACAATGGAATGAACTTTTTGAAAAATTTTGAAGTCCTAGGAAAATCAAGCAAACAAATACTGTTTCAAGAATCCTAATTATGGTAATTGGATGTGTATTAAAGTTGTACTAAAACCATCCACATATTTTTAGTAATCATAATATATGAGCCTTTTGATTATTTTTGATTCACTTCATGAGCTATAGTGACCAAACGCAATCATCTTTTGTCCCAAAAAAACCTCTGTTGAATCATATTCTTTTCTTGTCATTTCAATCAACCCAAGACCAAAATTAACTATCTCAATGCGAATCTTCAGAGAGAACATACGATACTTCTTGCATGAATCTTCCCATCGGTGATAAGCTGAAAAGAGGAACATGCTTATAAAGGTGGCGAAAAAATAAGATTGAATACATACATTTTTGAAAAAAAAAAAAAAAGGGAAAAAAACAAGCAAGTGAAAAATTGAAGACAATATAATATGTTTTCGAGAAAACCATTTTTTTTTTTTTTTAGAAATGACCCTTCAGATTAAATAGTTATGTTTAGGACAAAAATTAGTTGTCTTTCATTATCCCTTTGCAAACATGAAAATTACTCCTTTTGTTATCCCCTTAGAGCCTGATGCATTTATTCTTTAAACTCTAATAAAAAATCACCATTTAAATTGGCAGTGAAGATAAAAAGGATCTATATAAGGCATAAAGGATAAATTCTATTATTTTAGATGTGAGAATGATGCCTTTTTTTCATAGGGGTAAACATGAAAATAGATTGAAATTTTGAAATATTGCATCCCTTTCACAATGAAAAGCCAAGGAAAGGAAAAGGAAAAGGTCAAAGAAAAAAAATAAAGAAAATACAAAAGAAAAAGAAAAATAAAATTAAAAAAAAAAAGAGAAAAAAAAGGAGGAAACGAAGGTATACATTGTTTAAAATGTAAGAAGGATGAACCTTTTCATGAAAAGAAATGATCCTTGATTTAATGACCCTTAAACACTTGATTTAGGCCTTTCATTCTAAACTTCGAACCTCGGTTTACAATATGTGCCTTGAAAAGTTTATTTTGGATCAAATATAACCATTTAAATTGATAAGCCCATTCTTAGAGAAATTATTCTTTTAAATAGGTTTCAATTTTTCTTAAAAGCATGGTAAAGTCGTAAAAAATAGAAAAAAAATGAGAATTGAGAATAATGAAGCTCTACGGTTAAAACCAAAAAACTGGGCAGTCTAAAGCAAAATAAGACAATTTTCGGTGTCACCCATGGGATTACCGAGATCTTGCAAAAGTGAAATTATTTTGAAGAAATTTAGGGACATCTAGAAATCTTTAAATATCCTAAGTTGCCAACTCTTATTTGGAGCGATCTAATTTAAAAATTAAATCCTCCAATTTTTTTCCAAATTAACCTTCTACCCTAGAACCTATCACAACCAATCTTGATGCCTATCAAAGTACTAAAGTTTAAGAAACTTAAAAGAACACCAAATTTGTTTAATTTTCAAGGAATTCATATTTTATAAGAACTGATTCATTTGTAAGCCTAAGAAAAAGGGGTTATATATTTCTTTTTGGATTAATTAAAATCCTATTGGACTAGATCTTCTAAATTCAATCTAAAAAATATAGGTTACATTCAGAAAATTTTAGAATCATCAGTTTTCAAGAGATTTCAAATACCATATACTACAAGTGCAATATTTTCTAACCTAAAAGTTTCCACCAGATAAGATTTTCAAACAATTTTTTTCAATAATTCAATTTTTTAAAACAAAAAAATGGTATTGAAAACAAACAAAGGTTCTTCTAACCAAAGGGCACAAAATTGAGATAAAATGATCTATAGGGTATAAAAAGGCAAAGTCAAAATTTAACAGAGATTTTATATGAGACTTTGAGGAAATGGCAAAATTTTGAAAAGGGTATAATCATTTCAAGAACATAAAGGGATTTGAGTACATTCTGATTTGAAAAAGAAACAGATAAAAAATGTTAAGCCAGATCGAGAGAAAGCTAACTAGGATTTTAATATTTGCATCATTCACGTGCATGTGCATCAATGTTGGTCTTTGCATTTGCACCTTTTGCATAGTTTCATATGCATTTCCATCACTTTTTATTCTTGCATTTGTAGAGCTAGTAAAGTAGGCCCGAACCCGTAAACTCACCGTAGCTGATCCAATTCCAGTTGACTTAAAATGTCAAAGGCTCAAATTGAAAAAATCGAAATCCATAAAATTTTAAACCCAAGAAAATTCAAATATGAAAATCCAAACCAAGAAAAGCCTAAAACTGACTTGATTCAGAACTCTTAAATGCCCAAATCTGTTAAGACTCGAACTCGAGATCGATTTGATCTGAAACCTTAAAAACCTAAATATATAACCGAAAAAAACCTGAACTACAATCATACGATGTTATTTAAAATAAAAGTATAAAAAAATGATTAATTTTTTTCTTATATAAAAATTTAATATATGAAACTATAGTTAATAACGTATTATCAGTAAAAGTAATTAATAGTGATTCTTTGAATTAGATTGTAAAATAAATTTTATTTGAGCATATTAAGCATGAATCAAATAGTTTTTAATACTATAATTATTGTATTTATAACAAATAATAATAATAAAAATAAAATAAAATAGTATTATCTATTTAACATTTGATTTATCATAAAATAATCATGTAATATATATTATTATGCTCATTCCACATTTAAAATTTAATCTCAATACAATAATAATAGAACATACAAAAATCACATTATAGTTTTAACATTTGATTGAACTTGATATTTTGTGTAACACTAATAACATTAAAAGCAAATTTAACTTTAAATCATATTTCTCTTAGTGTTTCAAATAAATAAAATATTAAATTTACTTAAAAATAAAAATATTATCTTGTAAATCAAAATATAAAGATTAAAAAAATTAAATAATTAAATTAAACAATACAATATTCAAACGAAATATATTTAAATAAAATATAATTCTCAATTCTTAAAATTAAACAAATAGAGTTTTCCCATTCTTCAATATTTTTAAATTATAAGTTGTAAGCCAACTTTTCCATTTATTGATAACTTTGATACCTATATCAAATGTTAATTTTTGAGTAACCATAGTTACTGCAATATCAATGTATCATTTGTCATTAATGAATAATGAGATATCAAAATTATTTTTCAATAATTAAGAACATCAAGCGTCTTATAAACCTATCTAATTTCATCAAAAAAATAAATTCAACTCTATTATATTTGATATAGATCTAATTTTATAAATTTTAAATTCCTATAATAAAAAATAAGTCATATAATTACAAACGTATAATTAAATTAAAAATTAAAAATTGATTAAATTACTTATTATATAAAAAATAATAATATTATTGTAATTGAATAAAGTAATTTAAATAATTAATTGGTATAACTAAAGTTAGTCAAAGTAATCAAATAGTAAAATTATATCAATATCATATAATTTAAAATTTTGGATTTCAATCGCTATTAAATTGTGAGAATGAACTTCATATATTATGGTTAAATTAGTTATAATTTAATATGATTACATATTTGAAAAGGTATAAAAACATTGATTTTAAATTCATAAATATTTATAAGTATTTTAAATTCATCACTAAATAAACATATGATAAATCTATGAATTTAAAAATAATTATGAATGCTATATTTAATGTGTTTTATTGCAGAATTTACATTATTTTTTAAATTCAAATCTATTTATGAAATCCAAATTTTCAAATGCAACTTTAAAAAATTATAATAAATAGACTAAAATAATTTAATAAAACAAATAAAATAAATAAAAAATAAAAATTGTGGGACTAAGTAAATAAGAATCCAATTAGCTATCGGGTTAAAAGTAAAAATTTATATATATATATATAAATGTTTATGATTTTTTTTTATAACTTATCTCATTTTAATGATTTTTTCTATAAATATAACCTAATAATTGTTGACATTTACTTTATTTAGTGTTATTTTATATTTATTTTAGCTCACTTATAAAATAAATTCTTATATAATTATTAATCATATCAAAACTAAATATCATAGAAACTAACAAAATTATATATAATCATTGAAAAATAATGAGAAGTACCAATAATGTACAAATTATTTTGTATTTTTACTATAAGTAGATATATATATATATATGTATAAGACTTATTTATTTATATTTCATTTAAACTTAAATGATATTATACTAAAAAAATATAGACAATATTAAATACAATTAGAACTCAATATGTAAATAAAATTATTATAAAATTTTATATTTATATAAATACTTATTAATTTTAAAACTTTTAATTTTAGTATCTCTATATGTAAATGTAAAATTAATTATTGTAATAGAAATTACAAAAATTATTTATAACTTACAAAATTCTAAAATTTTTTAATCCATCTATGCTCACCTGAACTCGAATTGATCCAAATCCAAAATAATCTAAACCTAAAAAAGCCCATAATCGAAATGGTTCAAGCTCCAGATAGCCCCAACTTGAAGAAACTTGAATCTAAAAATACATGAGCTAAAGATAATCCAACTCCAAAATGAATCTAAGCCCAAAACAAATCGAATCTAAAGACAGCTAGATACATGCCCACCCACACCCTGACATATGTCACTACTAAGCATTTGCATCGTTTTACGAACATTTGCACATTCTGGGATTGGCATTTTTATCACTGGTGAGTAATTGCATTTGAATCATTTCGTGAAGCATTTGCACAATTTTATAAAGCATTTTCATTGTTCATAAACATTTACATATGCATCATTATTGAAAGTATATGCATCATTGTGCACTTGTGCATAAACCATTCAACGAGCACTTGCATTAGTGTTTGTGTATCTACATCATTTGACTTTCTTGAGCAATGGCATTATTTCTGGGATCATTGCTTCATCACGCTTGATTTATAGATGCAGTTACGTCAAGCTTTGATTAATCACATGCCATTGCAAACAATCGATGGTGAAACCTAATTATCTAAGAAACATTTGTGAGAACAAGCTCCCGTGAGTTGAAATTTGAAGCATTTATGGACTTTTTTTTAGAGTAAGTCTCTAGTAGCGATAGTTGGAGTGTTGGGTGGAAAATTGAGTTTGAACAAGCCTTTGGTGAATATATCCAAAGTTTTCAATGGCAATATCCAAAATGTTGCCTTCTTAAATCTTGAGTGGTAAAACCTGAAATAGTGAATGTTTGTTATCATAAATCTTTCATGCTGTTATCCAAAGCTTTTGGCGGTTGCATCGAGAATTTAATTCTTAAATGATGATACCTGAAACAAATTCAAAATCTTTGGTGGTGAAAACAAAAGCATCTAAAGAATGAATTGATTTAGTTAAAACTGCTAGTGGTGATAGCCGAAATGTTATGCGTTCAAGTCTTTGTTGGTGTTATCAAAAGCTTCTAGTGGAGACATCCAGAATTTAAGTCTTCGTGGTTAAGGGTGTGCAATCGGTCAATTCAGTCCATGTATCCCAAGAACTGATTAAATTAAAGAGGAGATTAGAACTGACCGAGTTGATGGCATTACCAATAGGAACCAATAAAATCAAATCAATCTTAGTCAATTTGATTCAGTCAGTTTGTTTGGGGCTACTATTTTCTTCAAGCTTGTGTTGTGATTGCAAGCATAATGTTCAATGCATTGTTTTCTTCTTGTGTAAAAAGTAACAAAAAAGCCATCTATGAAAAACGTGCTCTTGAATGAAAAAGAAAGGAGTTCTACAATAATGACTAAACACACTTTTCGACCTTGAGCTGGTAAAGAGACACAACACCTTCAAACTTGAGTTGGCAGAGAAAATAAAACCCAACCTGGAAAAAAAAGAGTAGAGATTTGAAAATATTTATTTTGCTTTAAAAATATACTAAAAAATGCAACTTTCTTCTAAACAATAATTACCTCAGTCAAATATCTAAGATCTGAAAATGAGAGGCACCACACTTGACTTTGATTTTTAGAGGAAAGTTTTAAATTTTTTATTAGGATTCGAGCACTGGAGTAGAGATTGGAGAACGATGTTAGGTCAGGTTTTCGTTAAAGTATTAGATGGTTTTAAGTTTCTATTGTTTTGCCGGCAAGGAAATGGTTTGGTTTTGATTTTCAAATCACTAAGATGATAAGATAAGGGTAGATTGTCAATGATCTGAAAATGAATTTAGTAATGGTTGCTGATGGAGTGATGATTAGGGTAAGCAAATAAAGATAAATTGCTGATAGGTTAGCTTTGGCTTTTGGGTTAACAGTTTGGGTTGGTTAATTGGGTAATGCTAGGATTGGGATTAACAATATATTTTATATACTAATAAAAAATATTTTTTTAATTTAAGTCAATTTAATCGATTAGCTCGATTTAAAGAATTGAACACTAAATCAACTAATTTAACCAAATAAAACTGTCAATAAAAAAAATTGAATAGAGAAAAACCAAACAAGGTCGATCTCAATTAGTTTTTTTGGTTACCGAAAAATTTGCTCACCCTCATCGGTGGTGATAGCCGAAACAAATTCAAAATCTTTGTACGCAAAAACTAAAGCAACCATCAAGTGAGTTGATTTATTTAAAACTTCTAATGGTGATAGCTAGAATGTTATGTGCTCAAGTCTTTGGTGGTGTTATCGAAAGCTTCTGGTGGTGAAAACTAGAATTGAAGCCTTCGGTGGTGATAACCACAACAAATTAATATCTTATAGTTAAAATTTTTAGTGTTGAGAGCCGGAATGTTAAGCATTCAACTTTTTAATGCTGTTATCCAAAGCTTCTAGCGGTGACATGCAAAATTTAACTCTTTGGTGCTGATAACCGAAACAAATTCAAAATTTTTGGTTGCAAAATCCAAAGCATTTGTCAAGTGAGTTGATTTAGTTAAAACATTGGTGGTGATAGTTGGAATAAATTCAAGTCATGGGTAGCAATATCCAAGATCTTGCATGGGTAAGCATTGGGTGGTCACATGTAGAATTCAAGTCTTTGGTGATATATCAATCTATATATATATATATATAATTATCCAAAATTCAATCTTGGGTGGTGACATCCAAGATTTTACATGGTTTAAGTTTTTAGAGGTGATGCCTAAAACTTCCACTAATCTTGTTGCTATAAGTTGAACTTGTTCCCGTAAGATGAGTTGAACCTTAGGACCTCTATCGAGGCATTTTCTTTTAAGGTAAATGTATTTGTAGTTTATCAAAGCATTAATTTTTTCAATCCCTTTAATTGTTCTTCCATATGGCATTTATTTACCCATGTGGAAAGATAATAAACACAAGCTTACATGTGCATTTGTGTCGGCATAATTCTAAGAAGCATTAGCATTATATGCATCCTTTATTTTTCTTCAAAATCTCAAATTTCATGCGAGAAACTTTTGAAAAATGAACTTTTAGAAGGACTTAGATGAGAGAAAGCCCACGATGTAGCTCGCTTAAGTCAAAGTCCAGTGAAATTCACAACTATCTGAGAAATCTCGAGATGTAGCTAGCTCAAGAAAAGTCCAATGAAATTGGCATTTAGATGTGAAAAGCCCAAGGCATAGATTAACTCTTGTGAAAGTGGCATTTAGATGAAAGTTCAAGGTGCAGCTATCTCAAAAAAAAGTCAAGTGAAATTGGCACCTGGATAAATAAGTCCAAATAGCTAGTTCAAGACAAGTCTAGCAAAGTTTGGGAGTTTTTAAGTTTAATGTAGTTGCTTTCAAGAAAAGCCTAGCAAAGTTCATATTTTAGTGCTTAATTTAACATAGCTAGGTTCAAGATAAACCTAGCAAAGTTAGCATTTTAAATTTTTAGTTTAATATAGCTAGTTTAAGACAAGTGCAGCGAAATTGGTATTTGAAAAAAAAAAAAAAAACTTTGTCCAGACAATTATGTCTATTATCTTTGCCTGATATTTGATTCTCAGTAATAAACAAAAAGGAACACCTATAAATAACTAATTTTATCCGAGTCCTGAACGAGGCTTATCCAACACTTGAGCCAAGATGCACATTTTCCAAAAGAAAAAAAAAAAGGCTGCAACACTTGCTTGGCACATGGAAGGGGTAGGGACTGGCTGGCAGCAATGCCAGCTTTTGGCGTAAAGGCCACAGGTAACTTGTAGTTGCAACACCAACTTTTGGAGCTGGAGTGCTAACATTTTTGTTTCATCCCCTTTTCTTCTATGATTTTGTTAAATATTAAGACCTTTCAATTGAATTGATCACTAAAAAATAAATTTTCTAATTAACTTTTTTACCTAAAATTTTTACTTAGACGTTGTTCCTATAAATTTTTAATTAAATTTCTTACGTGTAAAATTTTCAATTGAACTCTCAATACAAAAGTTGTAAATAACTTGCACATATGGGATTTTAATTAGACATTTTATAAATATAGAAAATTTTTAGCCTTTAATTACGTAAAGAATTTTCAATTTTATACCTATGGATTTTTTATTTAGACATCGTTTTACTTGTAGGTTTTTATAATTGGATTTTTTTTTTCAACCAAATGAAATTAAAGTGGACTTTGCAACCATGTTTCCAACCAAATAGGATTAAGATTGAATTTTCACACACGGTGCCAAGTATTAGATTAATTTTTTACCTTTCAAATATGTTGGCAATTATTGAACTTAATTTTGACTTTTCAAACATGGTATATATTTATGTTGCCCTCCACGCATGGAATTAATTAAATAGTTTTTTGAAATCTATGTTTTCTTTCGTGCATAGGTCATCATACAATCTAAAAAGGAGAGAATTAGCTAATGTGATGGCATAGGTGATAGCTTGCAAGCAAATATGACAAGGCATGGGAGGTTAACCACGTAAGCTAGCAAATTTGGGGAGAAAAATTAAGAAAAGAAAACCAATTTTTTTGCCTTAAAATTGATGTCAAAACCATTCAAAAAAGTTGTTTGTCATCTTTCATTTTTTGTACACGACTCTTGAAACCTCTTGGGAAAAGCTTGGAAAAAAGGGAAAATAAAGAAGAAAAAGGCAAAAAGGGAAAATAAAGAAGAAAAAAGAAAACAGAGAAAGTCTTGTTTTGATTTTTATTATGGTAGATCACTACTTTTTCTTTCTCTTTCTTTTTTTTTTTTTACTTATCATCCTCACCCTCATTTCTTTTTCTTTCCAAGTTTCTTTATTTAATTTTTTAAGTTGTAGTGCTTTTGTTTTTTTTTTTCTTTTAAAAACTTGATTACCTATGCTTCAAGCTTGGAAAATTTTTGGGCCATGGTTGTATTCACCTTTTTCAGGCCCAAACTTTGAATGGAAATTGCTTTATATAATTTTCTCAATATTTTTGCTATTTAAGATGATGCTTCCATTTTCATGTTATTTTTACTTGCATTATTACTTTATGGAATTTTGTTATATATTGTGCTTGATGATCCCAAGTTTAAGGCTAGAGGATTGTTTGAGCCAAGGTTGTATCAACCTTTTTGGAGGCCAAACTTAGAGTAGATGGCTTATATATGTTTTGATATTGTATTTGTTCAAGTTATAGCCTTATTTTTTATGTTTATTTTAATGCTGTTGTTGTAATATTAATTTTCATTATGTAATTTAAGCTCGATGATCCCAAGTTCAAGGTTAGGGGTTGTTTGAGCCAAGGTTGTATCAACCCTTTTAAAGGCTAAACTTGAAGCAAATACTTTGTATTATATTCTTGATATTTTGTTTATTCAAGAATTTCTCACTTTATTGTTGTCGTATATTTATTTATTCAAATAAGTTCTCACTTTATTTATTCACTGTTATGGTATATTTATTTTATTATGCAAACTTGAGTTTTGTTATATCGATGTCTGATCGACAATATGCCTTATGCCCATAGGGAATACCCATTGTCCAATCAAAAAAATGTCATTGCCTAAATCTTCCTATGCACGAAAGGGTAATCTATCCTAGACCGTCAGAATATAGGGAGACATCTATGTGATCAACTGATGGTAGCATGACCCTAGGATAGGTGCCTCCATCTGAATGATCATCGACACCTCACTGATAGGGTCAGCTGCAACACGGAATAGCCCGACAGTTAGCCCAACATCAGTCGTAATCTAGTAACATCAACTGACAATGTGTCCCCAACAATGCCTATAAAAGGTAGGGCAAATCTTAAGTAAAACATCTATCTTGACCTCTCCTATTATTCTGCCTTTCTATTTCTTTAAAGCCTTGAGCTAACTTAACTATTGAAGAATGCCCTGGAGTTTCCAACTCTGGCACCCCTCTTACCTCTTCTAGTGTTGCAGGTCACATCTCTGTCCTCCATTTCGTTTCTCTCAAAAAAAGGTATTAACAATTGGCACCATCTATGGAAACAAAACAAAAAACCATGGCTGCCCAATACGCTGATGCTGTCCCACAAATTTTTTCACCATTACTGAAAATAACAACCTAAACCACAAACCAACCAATCCTCACAATCCCTATTTTGTCATACCCTTATACATATATATCTGTCCCTTCCTAGTTAACCTACTCATCATTTGCCCATTATCATAATCTACTAGGTCTACTCTCATCATAGCCATTGCCCCCCACCATAGTTAACTAGAAGGCTAAGCCATACGACTGCGGTAATCCCTGCAACTATAACTACTAATACCCTTGATGCACCTACTGATACCCCTGTTCCCCCAACAAACCACTTCAACCCCACCTATGCCACCACAACACTGCTAATACACAGTACCTGCACCACCATCATCAATAGGACACCTCGATTACCTTGCCCATTATCAAGCCCAATTTCAAGCCACTGTCAGCCAACTTACTGCCATCCAGCACTCTTAAATCCAACTAGCCTAACTTGTCAACTCCTAAACCAATAGCCAAAACACACAACCGGTTGACTTCCCAACTCAACTAATAGAAGACCACTTAAATCAATGATAGCAAAGTTGGCCGTGGCACCAGATCACCTAACCCGTCAAGCGATCGAAGAAAGTTCTTGCTCCACCCTGGATCTACGTCAACTACCACCTAGGACTTCCTACCATCTAGCTCTTTGTCCCTGCCATCTTATCATTTGGACCTTACCCAATAGGTAGTCGCCCTTAAACAAGAAATCAAAAGCCTTAGAGAACCCTAAAAAGATAATTGGGAATGGCTCAACAAAGAGCATAACCCTTTGTCAGTTGCCATCCGACAAGTTTCTATCCCCAGGAAAATCAAGCTTTCCCCTAACACATATGATGACAAAAATGATCTGGGGGACCAGTTGCATCATTTTTTAGCATTCTATAGCTTGCGTGACATCCCAAATATGATGCAATGTCGTATCTTCCTGACAACACTCTGCGACCTTACACGCACATGGTGATACTTCCTTAACCCAAGTTTTATAACCAACTTCAACTAGTTAGGTAGAGATTTTGTCACCCACTTCAACAGCTGCAAAACAGTTGCCAAGACCTCCGCTAATGGTGATCAAACAAAATCTTAATGAAACTATATGGGAGTACATCAAGCGTTTTAACATCATGACCTTAGAGGTGCGTGATCTCAATGACGAATGGGCTATATAGGCCTTCATAGCAGGTGTCCTGCATAATACTTATAGTAGGCCTTCACCGATGCACAACTAACCAAACTATACTAGCTTTATGAGAAAGCATAGAAGTACGCCGAAGCTGAAGAAATTAAAATTGTCAACAAAAAAAACCAAGCAATAAGACAAAAACTCAAAGGGTGACTGGGCTTACAAAGCCAACAGATGACTCAATCGCCATGGTCCAAGACATCTATAAAATGTTCGACCAAGCCAACCACATAACAACTCTTAACGGGCTTGGACCTCACCTTACACAAAATACAATTCATACATTCCCCTCACAGCTTCTAGATAATGAATCCTCAACACTATCATGAAAGATGGCTTAATTGACAAACCTCTATCGATGAAAGGTGACCGTAGCAAATGTGACCCCAAAAAATGTTGCAACTTCCATAATGACATAAGCCATGTCATACAAGATTGTATCAACCTTAAAAATGCGATCAAATCACTGGTAAAGAAAAGAGAAATCAAATAGTTCATCAAAAAAGAAGCCAACAGAAAAGACAAAGCGCAATCGCCCAATAGGCAACAAGAGGCCGCTCCAAACAAACGGTCAATTGCAGGGGTCATCAACATGATTGTTAACATAATAGAGAAGTGGGCTACTAGCAAGTCAAAGCATAAATCTCACTTGCATAGTGTGATGGCCATGGACGTAGTTCCTAAACATCTAAAGCAACATAACTAGGAAGTGAGTTCTATGGAAACTGACTCTCACCTCTTGTTCAACAATGAAAATGACCCGATCATTGTTTTGGCCACCATAGGCAATTATCAAGCCAGTTGGATCTTTATTGACAACGACAGCATAGTCAAATTTTTACAATATGATGCATTTTGCCAGATGGGATTTAACAGCGGCAACCTAACATCGTCATCCCTAATCTATGGGTTTGCCAACCAGCCAATCCCCATTAAAGGAACGATCACGTTGCCTATTACTTTAGGCAATAGTGATCATACGATCTCCACGATGGTCGACTTCCTTGTAATAGATTAACCCTCCATCTAGAATGTCATACTAGAAAGGCCACTAATGAATAAAACCAACATGGTCACTGCCATATACTATCTTATGGTCAAGTTCCCTACTTCGACGAGGATTGGCTACATGAAATCCAATCAAAAGATGGCCCATTAATGCCACCTCTTGTTAATCAAACTTGTCATAAAACAGGCACCCCACACTGAAGTTCAACAAAGTGATCCAACATAACAAGCGATAAATGTAATCATACCAACCCAATCACAAGCTCTCATACTTGAAAGCCTAGACATTCAGGACAGTTTCAATGATTACAAGTCTCAACCAGCCAAAGAGACGAAGAAAATAGCAGTGTATGGTTTAGATCTCGAATTGTCTACCAGCTAATTACCTTACCAGTCCACAAGAAAAAGACATTTTAACCAAATTTCTTTGGGATAACACAAATGTTTTTGGCAAGTCGGCAACTGATATGCTAGGCATCGACACTGTAGTTATTATGTATTCACTTCATGTTGATCCAAAGGCCATGCTGGTCAAATGAAAAAAGTGTCATTTTTCCCTGGAACGACTCACGGTAATCCGAGAAGAGGTAGGCAAGGTTTTGGTTGCAAGCTGCATTCGTGAAGTCAAATACCTAAAATGGCTAGTGTCGCAACATGGCCTAGATACAAACCCTAACCAAGCCTGACTTAAATGGCCTTCGCTCCTATATTTGTTAAATTTATCACTATTTTATATTCTTTTATTTCTATAGGCCATATCATTATTGACATTTTTTTATTTTAAGGACCGTTGGTCAAGATGAATTACTCACTCGACTTAACCTTAAGTAGTCATTATGAAATAACTATTTATTTGGAGTTGCCACCAATCTATTTGGGCTAGGTGAGATTGGTCACCTATCAGAGTTTGTATTTTGAGGGTTATGAAACCCTAGAAGACAAACTCCAAGGCCCGCAATCATACCAGAGATCATATAAAAAGGTTCGAAAGTCGGTTACAATCACAAGTAAGGATTGCCCCTCTCGTGATGCCCGAAAATCGGTACCTTGTTAATTTGAATCTCAATTTTTATTCGATTTCAACATATGGCATTTAATTATAGATTTCTGAAATAATAATTTTTAAAACAAATTTATTATTCCCTGTTAGAAAGATCGGGTTTTCAAAATTTTGGAAGTCAAAATCTCTTACGTACTCCATCGAAAGACCAGTGGAACACGAAAGCTTTTTATTATTCTCCTTT
>JAQSVH010169827.1:0-22503 GCA_029448705.1 Adansonia digitata
ATTAAGTCCTTTAGGGTCGCTGGGATGCTTTGATGTCAAAGGTGTACTTTAAGGGGCATTTTGGTCTTATCGACCATTTTTTGTCCTTTAAGTCCAGTTTCATATGTTTAGTTGAAGCTAAGCCTTGGAACAAATGTTATTATTTATAATAAAATTAGAATTTTTTAAAATCAAGGCAATGTTGCCAATGTTAAAATAATACATAGAATTTCGCCCAATATATGAGAAAGGTTTTACGAATTATTTTAATTACAAGATATATTTTTAAGAATATTGAAATCAAGATTCTTTTTTTTTTAGAAAAATAAAATCTTTTGTATTCCTCTGGCCTTCCAATGGGGTGCAAAAGATATTTGGATTCCTTAAAACCTTTCGTGTTCCATTGGCTATCTAGTAGGGTATGAAAGAGTGATAAAACCCTTTGTGTTCTTCTGGTTCTCTGGAAGGGTGTGCAAGAGATTTTGATTTCTAAAAATGTTAAAAACTCAATTTTCTCACATGGAATAATAAATTTGTTTTATAAGATTATATATGGAATATATAATTGAATATCGAATATTGAGACTGAATAAAGATTAAAATTTATGTTAACACATGATTAATAAGGGATCAATTTCTTGGCATAAAGAGAAGGTCGATCCTTACTTGTGATTGTAATCGACTCTTAAACCCTTTTATATGATTTCTGGTATGAGCATAGACGTCGGAGTTTTTTTAGGGTTTCGTAACCCTTAAAATATAAGCTTCGACAAGCGATCAATCTCACTTGGCCAAAATACATTGGTGGTAACTCTAGAAAATGGTTGTTTCATAATGACTATTTAAAGCTTTTCATAATGACTATTTAAAGCTATGTCGAGTAAGTGATTCATCTGATAGCTCAAGCCTTAGACAAAACAAAATGATAAGAAAAAATAATAATCACATGGCCTCTAAAATAAAAGGAAAAAATGATATATAGATATATATATATATGAACGAGGGGTAAATTCATCATTTTAAGTTAGGTTGGCTAGGATTCATATTCGGCCATTTTGTGATCGTTTGGTGACTCCACTAGGATACGTTAGAGAGTTAGACCTAAAATTAGTCATATGCTAATTAAATTTTGGTTAATTCAATTTCAATTAATTCTCGATATTTTCAAAACAAAATTTCATTGTATAGAAATTTTGCTATATATTATTCATATTTTTTAGTAACCCTTTTGTTTCTTTTGCAACATTATTTTAGGAGAAATTTAGGATAGTGGTTTTATTATTTTTGAAAGAGTAGAGTCATAAATGGTAAGTTGTTCTCCTACACACGTTATGCACATTCATATGCCTTAGATTCTCTCCTAGGTATGTTGAGGGGGCATATGTACCTAATATTTTAAGAGGGGTGAATTAGCTTTGTCTTTTGAGGTGTTAGCCTTTGTTTGGGCTAGTGAAAAGCCTACCAGGTGTAAATTCCTTTGCCTACATAAGGTGTTAGCCTTATTATGGGATTGAAAGATACTTCTACTCAAACTAAACCCTTTCTGACATAAACTCATGATGGGTACGGATTAGGGTACCTTCTTAGTTCTTTTCAAACTTGGGGAGCAATTTAAAAACCTATTTAGATGTCTAACCTGAACTTCATGTAATAAACTGTAGGGTTAGAGCCATACCCGGTTCTAGAGTGTATCAAATTAGGTACACATGGGCTAATGCTTATAACCTTTTACTCTTATAATTTACTTTTCCTAATATTAATAAGTGTATGTTGTATTACTATGGTAAACTTACTTTCCTTTATTTCTTGCATTAATTTGTAATGACATACATATCCCATGAAAACTTTTAAATTCATTCGAGCATTTTTTTTTACATATGCGAAGTTCATTTTTTTTATATGCTTTGCATTCATAATTTTTAAGTGCTTGCAAAAATTCTATTTTAGCTACTTTTTCTTTTGAATTTTGTAAATATGGTTTTGTATAATTAATAAATCAAAGAATGATCAATAAAATAATGGTATTGAATCATAACCTAAATTTTTAGGACTCATACTTTTATAATAATCTCCATGCTTGATATTTAATTAGTTGCTTAACATCCACTCTATGCCATTAGATATTGCTTTATTCACCTATTCATTTGTTCATTTATTTATTAATTCATACATTAATTTTCCGTTCATTGATAGTCATACAAAGATAATAATAAAGATTAATGTTAATAAGAAACATTCATATTCTCGCAAACTAATTTAAGTTATTTTTTTCATTTGAGTTGAAATAATATAGAATCACAAGATAGAAAGAGGAGCCATTACTCAACAAGATGAGTGGAAATAAGTCTAAAATAATGAAGGGAAATGGGATCCAGGAATATTCTAAGCCATTTAGCTCTCCATAAAAGTGAAGCCATACCAACACTTCTATCGGGGATTCGAAAAAGTACAAGCTAAAGGGGAATCACCTAAAGTAATCAATATTTAGGAACCAGTCCCATAATACATATTTATGCTAACCAAAGGGCAACGGGTAATACATGTGGGATGAAAAAGAGATTATATCAGTAGGTGTTAATGAGTCATAAACGATAGAAGCCAGAACCATAGCACATTGGGAAAACAAGGAAATCTATTCGGATTGTGTCTTCATCCTTGACATTTCATCACTCAGCAACCTTAGTAGCTACAAAGAAGGATGGAAGTTGTATCCATTTTTTTCATTGACCAAATAACGCTTATGCTACTAGTCAACAAAAGTGTCACAAAGTTAGGAATCAAATCAATGCTAATGCAAAGCATGTTTGCTGGCATAAGATAAGAAAGATCAAACCTATCATAAAAAATGAAGTCTAAAAATGCTGAAAGAAGATCATGGTTTTAGCATAAAAGTTCAAAGAAAATGTGCAAACTAGGAAAGCCAAAATTGAGGCAATACAATAATATCATTTAGAGGCAAAGAAAAAACAAGAAAAGAAAAAGGCTTCAATGGTGATATTGAAAACATTTTAAAGTTTTCAAAGTCTTCAATGGTGATATTCGAAGGCAAAGCTCTGGTGGTGATATTTGAAGCATTCAAAAGAATTTTCGAAGCTTCGATGGTGATATTTGAAGCATTCAATAGAATTTTCAAAGTCTTCAATGGTGATATTTGAAGCATTCAAAAGAATTTTCAAGGCTTCGATGGTGATATTTAAAGCATTCTAAAGAGTTTTCGAAGCTTCAATGGTGATATTCGAAGCATTCAAAAGAGTTTTCAAACTTGATGATGATATTTGAAGTATTCAGAAGAGAATTCAAAGCTTTAATGATGCTATTCGAACCATTCAAAAAAGTTTTCAAAGCTTCGGTAGTGATATTAGAAGCATCCCAAAAAGTTTTTAGAGCATCAATGGTGATATTTGAAGCATTCAAAAAAGTTTTTAAAGTCGTCGATAGTGATATTTGAAAACAAGTTTTTAATGGTGATATTATAAGTATTTAAAAAAAAGAAAAAAAAGAAAGGTAAACCTTTGTAAAGAAAAAGAAAATATAGGCATTTAGAGGTGCCAATTTAGTAGAATTTGATGAAATGGGGGACGCCTATCAAGGATGATTGGTCTAAGGTAATCAACTTATGGTAGTATGCTAGTTAGGGGCAGTTTCTATCTTAACTTTAAAATTTTATATATATTTTTTAGAAATCATAAATTATGAAATAAATTTTGGTTTATAAATAATGTGCATACTATCATTGACTTTGAATTTTGTTAAATATGATTTTCAATATCTAGGATTATGAGAATAGTTTGAAATTTTTTTCTTTGGTAGGTGACCACTAATAGGTTGAAATATATTAGAAAAGTTCTTCACTTCCATATATATATATTGTCCTAGACATTGAATCATAGACCTTTCACACCCAAATGTTCTTTTTTAAGATTCTTTAAAGGTTGAACAAATAGATTATGCTCCTAAAGGATTTAGATGTTGATAGTTCGATATGTGTTAAAAAAATGATAGTAACTCTAAGATCTCCCTTGTTTGGATAGTCTTCTGCCATAATTTTCATGACATTCTTCCAAGCACTTGATTTAGGAAGAATAGAAACAAACATGAGCCAAAAACACTTTTTCCTTTGGGATAAAATGTTTTCCATCCAATACTTGATAAATAAGATGTATAATCTAAGTTGTTTTTCCATGCCAATTCGATTTTTTTCCTAAAGGCTTAACCATGACCATGATTCATTGGTGGCTACGAAGCTAATAATGTTGAAAGGCATAACTTAAGCTTTTAAAATTTAAGTGAAACATCATGTTATTAAGGTACTCAAAATGATTTTAAAAAAACAACCCTTTCTCCTATTGAAATGCTTGCTAGTTCAAATGGCTTTTGTTTGAAATGAAAAATGGCCTTTTTTGTCTATACTTTTGCTATAGAGAAAATTATTCCCTTTACAGTCCCCTTTGAGCCTAATGACTTATTCTTTCTTTAAACCCTAATCAAAGATCACCGTTCACAATGGAGGGCAAATGAAATAAAGCTTCAAGATCAAAAAGGGCAAATTCCAATCTAAAGTTACAAGAAGAATAAATTAAATGTCATGAGGCAAATTACAAAGATCAAAGAAAGTTCAAATTTGAAGTTCAAATATTCAAAGTAAAGAATAAAGGAAATTTGAAATTTTTGTAGAATCAAGAATATAGAAAAACACCAACAAGAAAGAAATAAAGAAAAATAATAAGAAATGCAAAAACAAAAATATGTTTTATCTTGAAAGACATGCTGGATTCAATCTCTTTTGAAAAAAACTAATCCTTGATTCAATTACCCTTAAAGACTTGGTTTGGGCTTAAACTATTGCATATATTATTGTACCTAATAAAATTCATTTTTATTAAACATATTCAACTATCGGGCCATTTCTAAAAAGCTCCTTTCAAAATTTTTTTAATGATTTTTAAATCCTTAATAATATAATAAGGCAAGTTCAAAAGCTATGGAATTGCTCTAAACTAGCAAAAGCAGTCTCCAAAAGAAAAGAACCCCTTCTATGCTAATTCCAAAATAATTCTAAACCTTTAAAAATTTCACAGTATTACCAAAAAGTTGAATTGAATGCCCAAACATTTATTTTTTTCAAAATAATCATTTAGAATTTTTTAACCTAACCTTGGGAATTAATGCTTACTAAAGACCTTTCAAACTAACCCTTTAAGACTTGGTGTTTACTAGCATTAGTTTAACACCTATCGAGCTATTGAATTTAAAGATTAAAAGGATGTTATAACTTAATTGTTTGTCTTTCAAGGAATTCCTCGGAAAAGTACATCCATCTAAACTTGGTCTTGATAAACTTTGACCTTGTTATACCAATTTCTTCAAGATAAATTTTAGCAGTCCCACCCCATTTATGCCTATAAATTCATTTCCTTATCTCATTCAAAAATTTCCTAAATAGTGATCATCAATCATAAAAATCCTTAACGGAAGAAGATAGCATATCCCTTATCATTGATATTGGAAAATTCATGGTTGAAATTATTATGAAATTTTCATAGATTTTGACCAAGTAATTCTTTCCTAGGTTCGAATGGAAAGGTGATCTCATGTCAAAAATTAGGGAATTTTGATGAAATATGTACTTCGCATAACTTCAATAGAAGTTTTTAAATATGCCTAGAATAGGTATTTATTCAACTGCATAAGTTATATCTTCAAAATGATGAATGCAAATTTGATATTTAATATTTGATAACTTTTTAGGAAATTGAATAATTTCTAAACTCATAATCAAGATTAGAAGAAAGATTTTGAATGGCAAACATTAAGTCACCCTTTAACTTTTAATAATAAGCCATCAAGAAGAAAAGAAATTGGCAATAGTGAGGTTTAGATTGATGAGGCCTCGACGATAAATAGGAATTCTTGTGATATATGAAATCTATGACATCTTCATGCGATATTATGTTAGGTATGTGAAGAAGGATTTAAAGAAAATGTCCTTCTCATGCAATTCTATGTTAGGTAGGTGAGAAAAGCTAACCTCTTCACGTGATCTTATGTTAGGCAGGTGAAGAAAGCTTTAAAAAAATGGCCTTTTCCATGTGATTTTGTGTTAGGTAAGTGAAAAAGGCTTACTTCTTCACATGATCTTATATTAGGTAGGTGAATAAGGCTTTGAAGAAAATGGCCTCCTTATGCGATCCTGTGTTAGGTATGTGAGAAAGGCTAACCCCTTCACATGATCCAGTGTTAGGTAGGTGAACATGACTTTAAAAAAAACTAACCTTTCCATACGATCCCGTGTTAGGTAGGTAAAGAAGGCTTTAAAGAAAATGGCCTTTTCATGTGATCCTATGTTAGGTAGGTGAAAAAGGCTTACTTTTTCACACAATCCTATATTAGGTAGGTGAAGAATGCTTTAAAGAGGATATCTTTTTCATGTGATCCTATCATAAGGTTGGTGAAGTAGAATTTAAGACAACTTTGTTCAGTTAAGTCAAAGGATTGATTGAGTTTTCCTATGTTTTTTGCAAGGCAGTTGGTGTATGTTTATATATTTAAAAAAAGAAACTTTTTAGAAAAGCTTATATAGCTTTAACAAAATTGTGTCTATTTGGCCTTTGGCCTATTTTTGATTCTAAGCAATGGCTAAAAAAAGGCAGCTGTTGACACTTAATTTTGTTTGAACCCCTTCCTTGACAATCTAAAAATATCTGAGATTAAGAACTTAACAACCGCCCGATGAGGATTAACATCTCAAGGTGGACTGGATGTTTTGAAGACCTTTTTAGTTATATCTAAATGGTCCTAACTGCAATTTACAAAATTAGCGCCATTTCAAGGGTTATAATGAACAAATTTCGAATAAAAAATGAATATCAAGGTAAAATATTGGTTTTTTTAACTTTATACTGTGAAAGTTTGAATTTTGTTTATGTGGATATTATTATGGTCAAATGTTCCATTTTAGGAGTTTTTAAGAATTTTCTATAAAATTTTGGAAGTTGATCATTGTATATTCTTACTAATATACTATATAGTATTTATGCCAATACTTACCCAAGAAAAACTAGAAATATTCAATGAAAAATTTGCATTGGAATTTTTTACCACAAGGTATGAAGTTGTCAATTTTGGGACTTAAATTTAAGTTTTTCACACTACCGCGAGCATTATGCTCGTGAAATTTTTTGGTGAAAGTTGTTTTGGATTTTAGATTTCTATCTTTATTATTTTTATAACTTAATATTTTGATTACTGTGTTGGATGATAAAATTTATTTTTATAAAATTTTTCAAGATACAGAGTTTACTATTCTGTAAATTTTTTGGAGGAATTTTTTCTGAGTTTATAATTTTTAAAATTCTTCAAATATTTTCATTAAATTTATAGTAAATCAGTTTTTGAAAATTCAATTAATTTTATGAGTTTTGCATTTTTTTTCAAATTACAATTCTTTTTCGAAAGGGTTTTTGCTCAATTTTTATTTGCCTTTTTCTTGCACCTAAAATTTTCACCATTTTCTTTTTGAATTTTTATATGGAATTTTTGTTAATTTTATTTTTAATGGGCCAAAGTTTTTTTTTTCCATTTCAAGGCCATAAAACCCTTAAAATTTTCTAATACGCCTAATAAGTCTCAATTTTTCAAAAAGCCCAATAAGCTCATCTTTATTTTCTAACATTTCCAAGAAGTTTATTTTGATTAAATTTGTTATTAAATTTGATCTGTGAAATTTTATTTTTTGAATATATATTTCTTAATTTGTTAAAATTATGTTCCTATAATTTATTTTTGTGCAAGTTAAAATTTTTTCTCTTTCATATTTCTAGATGATGATGTCATGTAGGACATCATCATGCAAAATGACAAAAATAACAAATTAGGATCTTATCAAAAGATAATAAAATAATAATAAAATAATAAAAAGAAAAAAAAGGAAAAATCCTTGAAATCTCTAGGATTCATTTGGCTAGCAGCTTTTTCTTCAGCGCTTGGCCGACTTTCATCTCCTACAAATAGGGAATGGTTTCTTCATTTTGGTCTTTTAGCTTTATAGGAGAAAAAAATGAAAAAAAATCATTAAATTTCCATAGGATTTTAAGCTTCTAAAGTAAATTCTCACACAAAATCTTTAGTTTTTGTTACTTTCTTTCATTTTTCTTCCATTTAATGAGTCAAAATCATGCTAGCGCTCAGGGATTTTAATCCATGTTGAAAGTTCAAGTATGAAGGCTATGATCAAAGTTTCTTTATTTTGTTGTTAAATTTGATTTTTGGTAAAAAAATAGTTTGATTTTCATTAAGATTATTCATGTTTGTTAGTAGATATATTGTTGTTTTCATGTGTATGCGTTTATGTAATTTTTCTTAATATTTTCATATTGATTTATATGGATTTATTCTTTATTTATTACGTTTCTATGCTTATTTATGTTTAGTAAAAATTCTAACATGTATTTATTTATATTTATGAAAATATATGATGGCAATTTTTTTTTTGAAAAACTATGTTGGCTGAATGATATATAGCCTTGTTTTCAATTTATTAATTGATTTTTCTTGATATTTAGGACTATTTTGTAAAGTTTGAAGGTTTTAGAGGCTAAAAAAATATTTTTTCCAATTTTTTAAAGGCCTTAGAAAGGTGATTCCAAGCTTGGCCAAACCATGCATGAACTTGTCAATTATGTTGTTTTTTTAGGCTATTTTGTAAATATGGAAACCCTAGGGACTAAATTGTAAGAATAAAAATTTTGTTTCAAGGCCATCCATTCTAGGTTGAGCCATTTGCAAACCTATAGAGGTGCCTTTCATGTATACTTAACAAATTGGAATGTGTTTTATGTATTTTTATCATTTTTGAGTTATTTTGTAGTTCTAAAAAAATTAGGGATTTATTTGCAAAATTGCAAAATTTTTATTCTAAGGCCATAAGTGGTTGGCCGAATGTTTCTTATGATTGTTGACAGAATTTCCATGATTTTTTATGATGAATTTTGTTTTCAATTATGAGTTTATTTTGTGTAAGGACTAAATTGCAAGTTAAAAAACTTTAATTTAGAAAAACTTTGCATTTTAAGGTTAATATGCTATTTTGACATTTTAAGAATATTCTAGCTTTCCTCTGTCTTCTAGAGGGCTATAAAAAATATTAAAACTTTTTGCAATCCTTTGGTTTTTTAGTGGGAGTACAAAATGCAATTTTCAAAGGTTAGAGACCTATTAGCAATTTTCTCATTTTAGGTCAATCTTGATGTTTATGTTACCCATGAAGGGTGTAATTATCATTTCATATCATTTTGAAGTCCATTAAGGTACTGGGGGTGCTTTTATGTCAAACTTGCACATTAGAGGTATTTTAGTAATTTTCTCTAGAACGAGTCCTATGTGTTCACTAGGACACTTTTATGTCAAAGGTGTACAGTAGGAATAGATTCATTTGTCTTTGAAGTTATATAGTCTTTTAGGGTACCGAGATACTTTTGTGTTGAAACTATATCTTAGGGGCATTTTAGTTATTTATCTTAGAACCAAGTCACTTATAATCATTTGTTTAGACACCTTATTCTATCCTGGCTAACTTTTTGTATCATAGGACTTAATTAGAAGATAATGGAATAAAAAAAACCTAGGAACGGCTGTAGGGTGTCATGTCGCCAGGCATTATTAGGTGACATGGTGCTAGGCAAAAAATTTTTTGTGGAAGGTTACAAATGCCTATGCGTCGTATTAAAGAAAAATGTAAAAATGAGGCATCGAAGGTCACTATTCAAGGTGTCATCGAAGTCATTCAGATAAGTACACAAGTCAATTTCCCATTATTTTTGACCAAGGTGAGGTATTTAAAGAGCCTAAGATATGTGCAAGTTATATTGGTGCATAAGTATTGGTACAAGACCTTTACATCACCAAAAGTTTGAATTTTCACATGTAGTATCGATATAAGAGGGTCTAGTTTCAATACCTAACGTGTGGTATCGATACCTGGCATGTTGGTATCGATACAAACCTTGGCAGTAGCTAAAGTTATGATTTTTGGCAAATGTATCGATACACAAGCGTGAGTATCGATACATATCCATGGAGTATCGATACAGGCCTCTAAGTCTCAAGACTGAGAACAATTTTTTTTGCTCTCAGTATCAGTACACACCTAATTGCATCAATACTCATGCGTAAAAGTTGCCTTTTGTATAGATACAAAATGTTTTGTATCGATACACCAAGGCATTTTTGCCCAGTTTGAGCCATTTTTCAGCCTTCGAAGATTTGATTCAAACATGATTTTTGCACCATTATCATAATTCATACCAACCACAGTTATAGGCATGTGGTTGGATTTAAACAAATTTTTAAAGCCTAAATAGCTAATGATAAGGGTCATTTTCATGAAATATATAGTTGTCAGAGGGCATGCCAGGAATATCTCTGGTTGTAGGTTGTTGCAACCTTTCTGCCCCACTACTTTGCATGGCAGAACTAATGTGAAGAAGGTTAATTGAGCACAATAGCTAGAGACATCCCTATTACTTGAATGAAAGATCAAAAATACCTTTGCTTTATCTCCTAAAAGTATTGATTGACCTTTGGATTTAAGAAAAAAAAGTTGGCTCAGCAGAAAGGACACACAGAATGTTCTAGCCACCTCAAAAAAAAATCCTCCAGCAATCTCTAGCCCAAAGAAAACTCTTCCAAAACATTATTGCATTGACCTCTATACTTAATTCTTTTAGTTCCCTAAACCACTACCAAAAAACCAAAAAAATCAACCTTTTACACACTTTCATCCTTGAAACACTTTAGCATCAACAATATTGCTAGAAAACTTTTTCCTTTTATCATTTCTTGCTAAATAATAGAAAAGAGAGGAAAATAACTGAGCCTAAAGTCACTACTTCAAGTAGAAAGGACAGTTCAAGCCTTTTTTGGTATATTTTTGCTACCTAGTCCCAAATATTTTCTTTTTTTTATCATTTGCATCATTTGAGTGAACCATTGATGTTGCCATGACCATTCTAGGGTATTCGTGCATTATTGTTGCCTTGGTTATGGTGGTCTTAGGATCTTGATGTTCTTTTGATGCCTTGATGTTGCTTGGTAGGCCAAACTTCTACTCTTTTATTCTTTCATTAAAATAGTCTCCTATTCATGCATTTTCTATCATATTTCATCTATTTTGACATGCTTAACATATTCTTGAATGTTCCTCCTTACATGTATTGAGTATGCTTATGCATTTTTAGTATTGTAAAAACTCTCATAGCACAAAAATTTTGTCTTAAAAATTCTAGCATGCTTTTCTTCACTTAAATATGTTCACGTTAAGATGTATTTGCCATCTGCTTACTTTTTTATTACCTTTTCCATGTTAAAATGTCATATTTATGTGTTTGCATGTGTAATACTTGTTTATCTTTATGCATGTTGTATTTTATTCATGATTTGTTTGTCAAAATGCATTCTTGTTTCTTATAAAAAATTTGATTTTTCAAAAAACCCTAAGTTAAATTTATGCTACCTTCAAATAATGGTGACTAGCATAGATATAATGTTTTAAGTAAATTTGTCATCAGATGCCCACCTTTAAATCTTCAGGGGCTTAGCATGCTTGACTTAGAAATGTATGATAGTGGTGGTGATCGTGCCTTTAAGTTAACCCATGATAGGGATTTGGATTAGGCATAGTAGTACGAAGGGAGAGAGATTGTTGGGCGGATCGCTCATCTAACTAGTCTTGGACGGCCACAACAAAATGACCATAAAGTTGAAGTCACCATTGATCATTTTGGGCTAGGTAGCATCGGATGCCATTGAAAACAATATTTTGAGTTACGAAACTCCAAACATCTATTCAAGGTCTATAAAGTCCATAGATTCATTGGTTGGGTTTGGGAGTTGGTTACGCATTAGGAAGGATTAGCGCCTCCATGACGCCCGAAATTAGTACCTATTATCTATGTCATGCTTTCGTTTGGGCTTAAATGGTTCTATTTGGTCGTTATTTAGATATAACCTCTTTAAGGCATGAAATTTTGTAAATTATGGATCCTAGTTTTAAAGGAAAATTTGAGTCACCTATATGCCTTGGAGGTGTGGGGAACATAGGGATTTTTGGTGAAAGTAAGTTTCAGATTGAGTTTTGAAAATTTGGATATTCCGTGTCAAGTATTGGAGAGATACAAACACAGAATATTGCTTTACAATTTTTAGAAAATGATTTTTTTAAAAACATGAATGCATAAAGGTCTTTATAAAAGGGAAACATGTTAGTAAGACAAAAAAGAAAATAATAAAATTGCATAAAAATAAACACAAAAATATAGAGAAAAAGGAAGGACGATCCAAATGTATCTCATGATTGTCTCTGATTGTTAAAGAATAATCGATACGACAACTTTGAGACATGTTTGGATTTACTGGTAATATGAGAGATGAAAAAGATTTAAATCAAAACAATCCGATGCGTTAAGAAGAAAGAAAATTTTTTGATTTTTTAAGGTAAAAGCCGGATTAGAGTATCCCCTTAGAGAGGTGGGGTTAGAGTATCCCTAAAGATAAAGTAATGAAAATAATTAGGAATAAAGAGAAAGTTTGAGTTTTTAATGAAAAACGAGGTTGGAATATCCCCAAAGATAAAATTTTTTTATGATTTAAGAAAATAATTAGGAATCTTAACTAAATTTGAGAAAGATAAGTCAATTTTCTTAGGGAAAAATGGGGTTAAAGTATTCTTCCAGAGTAATGGGGTTTCAGTATCCCCCAAAGATGCAAACTTTTGATGTTTCAAAAGAATAGTTTTTTTAAAGGATTTTGAAAATAAAAAATCGATGATTTTATAAAATATATTTTTGTCTTAAGCCTTGATCTGCATCTAAAGGGCTTGTGCTGCAAGGGAGCAAATCAAATGCATTATGAGACATTCGAATGTCTCTATAAAGGAGATTTGAAAATTGGATTAAAAACAAGGGACAACATTGTGTCATCTTCCCTGAAATTATTTTGGGTTCATCCAAAGGCTTTAAGGGGTGAATAAGGTACCATTGGAAAGATCACTCGATAAGGTTAAATGCAAAAATATTCCAAAAATCCTAGAAAATCACTTCCTAGGCAGAATTAATTTTTGAAATTGGCTCTATCTTAACACTGGCAGCGTATCTAGAGGAAAAGACATACTAAACTTTGAAAAATCATTTCAAGCTCATCCGAAATTGTTAAATTATGAATATAACTTTCTGGAAAGGTAATTTTGCAAACTTTCTCGGAAATATTCAAAATGTTCAAAAAGTTGTTTAGTGGGCCAAAATGACATAAACAAAAAATTGTTTGCTGATCTAAGGGTTTTGGACAGTAAAGGTTTGAAAAATCATATCTCCTTCATTCGGAATGATCTGAGGGCACACAAGACATTATTAGAAAGGTACTTCAATGCCCTTTAATGGAAAAATATTAGAAAAATCAAGGAAGGTATTTTAAGGTTCTAAAATGATTTTCCAAACATAGGTTACAATGCTACCCGAGTAAAACATGGGGCAATTTGATTTTTTTATTTTTTTAGGGGAATGAATTCGAGTTATGGACGTCCGAGCATCCACCACATAGGGACTTGACTAACATGGGTATCCTGAATTCATTTCACAGTCCCAGAGTGGTTTAAGATGATGAAACAACCCATTGACCATGACGTTATGGAGGTGCTAAAATGCAAGATCAAGGCTTCGTATATATTTTCTACCGAAAAAGGGATTTTGTTTTGAAAACCATCTTTAAACTCATTTTACCATGAATCTAGATCTAAAATGTTTAATATATCCCCAAGATTGGAAGGACAATATGATAAAACCTTAAATCCATGCTAACCTTTATCTATTGCAGGTAGCATCAACTTAACTTGGGGATTTCTTTTAAAAATCAAATTTTTAGCAAATAAGCATGCATATTGATAGGAATAAAATGAACAAAACAGAACATGCACAAAGATGAACAGTAACCAAATGCAAACACACAAAAGTGACATTTTAACAATGAAGTAGGTGGTAAAAATGCAAGAAGATAACAAACAAGATCATGAAATAAGATAAACATGCTTAAGCAGAGGAAACCATGCTAAATTTGTCAAGATAGCATTTTTATGACATGAGACTCCTTAAAATACAAGAAAATGCATAACATACTCAATGCATGTAATGAACATTTAAATATGAGATGAATATATGAATATGAGAGGAATATGGCACGAAATACATGAATAAAAGCTGTGATAATGATGAAAATGAAGCATGGCATGTTTGCATATCCAAACAACATCAAGGTATCAAGAAGGACATTAAGATCCTAAGACTACCACAACCAAGGCAATAGTATTGCATGAGAGTCCTAAAATGTTCATGGTAGCATAAAGAGCTCACTAAAATAATGTAGATGAAAAAGCAAAAAAAATATATGGAACAACATAGAAAATATACCAAAAAAGCTTGTACTTTTCTCCCTTCCTAAAGCAGTGACTTTAAACTTAGTACTTTCCTTATTTTTGCTATTATTTAGCAAGAAAAAGATGAAAGGAAGAAGCTTTCTAGTATTATGGTTGATGGTGAGGTGTTTTAAAGATGAAAGTGTATGAACGGTTGAGCTTTTGGAGGTTTTTTGGAGGTGGTTTAGGCGAATGACGAGAATGGAAGAAGGTTATGGGTGAAAGGCAATGAACAGTGTTTTAAGAGAGTTTTTGGGATTAGAGATTGTTAGAGGATTCTTGGGAAAGGTTAGAAGAGTCCTTCTGTTAGGCCAACTTTGCCTTTTTTAAATTAAGGTTCAGCCAATGCTTTTGGGAGCAAGACAAAGGCATTTTTGATATTTTGTTCACGCACTAAGGGATATCTCCAGCTACTATGCCTAGCTGACCTTCTTTCCATTGGTTTTGCTATGCAAAGTAATGGGCAAAAAGGCTGCGAAAGCCTATAACTGGAGATATGCCTGGCATGCCCTTTTACAACCATATTTTCATGAATGTAACCCTTGTCATTGGCTGTTTAGGCTTTAAAGTTTGTTTAAATTCAATCATTGGCCTAACGTCTAGGTCTGTAATGAATTATTATGGTTTTTTAGTGTAAAAACCAAGTTTGAATTAGACTTTTGAAGGTTAAAAAATGGTTTGAACGGGGCAAAAATGCCTTGGTGTATCAATACAAAGCATGTTGTATTAATACATAAGGCAATTTTTACCTATGAGTATCGATACAATAAGCTGTGTATTGATACTAAGAGCAAAAATTATTTCCAATCTTAAGACTTAGAGGCCAGTTCATGGATTTGTATTAATACTTATGCTTGTGTGTCAATACTTTTTGCCAAAAATCACAACTTTAGCTACTGCCAAGGCTTGTATCTAATCCACTTCGTATTTATTGTTGTGTTTGTTTATTGATTATTATGATATTGCTATGGTTACCTTGATGATAGCACATAAATAAAATGAAATCTACTATTGCACTTACTAATAAAAGTTACGAAAAATGTTATTTATAAATCTCAGATGGTGAAGTGAAATAGAGGTTTGATTTTTTGTGCACACTAAGCATTTGCATATGCATTAGATTCTTTGTTGAGAAGTTGTTCGGTGGAGAGTATATGACCTATGTTAGGTAGGGTTTGTGCTATGCTTTTGTTATTAACAATCCATATGGCAAGCCAAAGCCTTTATAGTTTATTTTGTCTATGTTTTTGCATCAAAGATCTCAGAATTCTACAACGAAGTGTCAAGTATGTTCTGAACGTACCATTATGTTATTGGATTAATGGCTAATGATGACAATAAAGGCATCATGATAGAGCAGTTGTAAATACGATGTCCAAAAAGAAGAATCAATGCTTTAAACTGGGATAATTTATCATTAGGGCAAGTTGTTATGCCATCAGAGATATGACAAAAGTTATTTTGGAATATGGTTATAAGTACTACCTTAATATCAAAATGAACATTTCTATTTGATCCCAAGAATGCCATAACGCCATTGCCTTAATGTGCCCTTACCTAATGACTTAGATACGCACGACATAAAAGTATGCTTTTAAGGCATCATTGATTGGGATTTGATTAGGCGTAATGAGATGAGTGTAGCAAGAAAACTATTGGACAAATCACTTGTCCAATTGCTCTTAGATGGCCACTAAAAAATGGCCAAAGACTTAGAGTTACCACCAATCATTTTAGGCTAGGCATGATCGATATTCCAAGTTACAAAACTTAAAACATCAATTCCATGGTCTATATGGTCCACAGATTCGTCGGTTGGGTTTAGGAGTTAGTTACACAGGAAAGTGCTAACATTCCCATGATGCTTGAAATCGTTACCAGTTAGCTTTGTCTTACATTGGTTTCAATTTCTTCAGATTTGACTTATCAGTATTTTGATATAATCTCCGCATGTATTTTATATTAAAAAGTAAACTCGATTTTTAATAAAATTTGAATCACATATGTGCCCCAGAGAAGTAAGGAACGTAGAGATTTTTGACTAAAAATGATCTTCAAATTTAATTTTAAAAATCTGATATTCCATGCCAAGCACTAGAGAGATACCGACGTAGTACATTACCTTGTAATTTTCAAAAACAATTTGAAAAATATGAATGCAACATGGAGACCATAAAAGAGAAATGTATTAATAAGACAAAAAATAATATAATAAATATTGCATAAAAATAAACACATAAAAAGCATAAAAAGAAGAGACAGTCAAAATATCTTGTAATTATCTTCAATTATTGGGGAGCAATTAGAATCACAATTCTGAGACCCATTTGGATTCGATGGTCATTTGAGGTGTGAAAAAAAAGATTTTGATTAAAAGGCAGGGAATATCTAGGAGAAAGAAAATTTGGATTTCAAGTGAAGTTTTAAGAAAGAGTTGGATATCCCCTCGAAAAATAGGTTAGGGTATCCTCAAAGGTAGAAATTTTAGTTATTTTTGGGAAAAAAAAGGATCAAGAGACATAAATTGATAAAGGTTTGGTAATTTCTTAAAAAAATTACATTTTTGACAATTTTTGACAAAATCGATGATTTTTATTTAAAAACATGGAATTGAAAAAATAAAAGTGATGAAATTTGAAAAATGCTTATGTCTTGATCTGAGTTTAAAAGAGTTGACATATACTTTCTTTGATTCGATGTGATACTCAGACTTATTTAAAAACCCCTGAATGCCTTGAAATGGGAATTTTGGACAATCGATTAATTTTAGTAAATACTGAAACAAGGGATAGCATTGCGTTATCCCTATTTTTGATTTTATTTCAAACTAATTTGAAAGTTTTAAGGGTCAGGTGACGTACTGTTGGAAAGGTGACATGATAAAGATTAACATAAAAGTATCCTAAAAATCCTAGATATCATTCTCTAGGTGGAATTAATTTTTCAAGATGATTTTGATTTCGCACTAGCAGTAGGTGCAGGGGAAAGGGTGTACCAAACTTTGAAAAATCATACTTAGCTTGTTTAGATTCATTAAATCACAGATAATACCTTTCTGGCAAACTTTTGGGAAAATATTTTAAAAGTTAAAATAATCTAGTAGGCTAAAATGGCCCAAACAGAATGTAAATCGCTGATTTTAAGGGTTCTAGATAGCATTGGTTTGAAAAATTATAATCTCCTTAACCCAGAATAATCCAAGGGCAAATGAGACACTGTTAGAAGCGTAATCCAATGCCTTTTAGAGAAAAATATCATAAAATTCATGAAAAATCATGCAGTGTTGAGAAAATATTTTTCAAGTCATGGTTACAGTGTTGTTAGGGCAAAACATGGGATTTTTTTTGTTTCTTAGGTTTCCTAAAACTAGGCCTGAGCCATGGACATTCAAATGTCCGTGAAAAATAAGAGGATCAGTAACAGTGGCTTCAGAAGCTTATTTGAATAATCTTGAGTAGTTTGGGATAATCAAATAGCCCCTTAACCATGTCACAACCAAAAAGAATTTAGCAACAAGACCAAGCACAAACAACTTAGGACAATCAAAAACTTTCATGAAAATTACAATATTTTAACCACCTTTAACCTTGAATCCAAACATGGAAACTTGATTTTTCTCTAAGATTGAAAACCAAATGATGGTAAACATTAGGTACATGTTAGTACTCATTTATTAAAGTTAACATGAACCTAACTTGGGGACTATAAAAAATAGATTTTTGCAATAAGAACAAGACAGCAATGAAGCATCTTTAGTCATGTAAAACATATAAACATGGCATCAAATGATAAAAACATGTTAGAACATCAAGAAACATGTTAAAAATGCAAGGAAAATATGGATGATGTATGAACATACTAGAATATGTTTATAGAGACATAAAACATGGTTTGAGCATAGAAAAGAGTGTTGTCATGATTGAACATGTGCTAGACGTTTTATGATAGCCTAGAAGCATAATTTTTAGGGAAGAAAAATGCATGAACATGCTAAAAATATGTTTTTAGAGGCATGGAACATGATATAAGCATGGAGGAAAATGTTTCCATGACATGCCAAAAAGTTGGAAATTTCATGACAACATAAAAATATGGTCATTAAGCATGAATGCATGACAAGGTCATAAGAACATGAAAAAAGACATCAAAGAAAATGCATGATGCTTATGAAAGGTCATGGTGACATAAAGAGATCACTAATATGATGAAAAACTTAAAAATAGCAATTCCAAAAGCCTTTTCTTCCAAAAGATGAAGTCTTTTGTAAGCAAAGATGTTGCTTTTGAAGCTTTTTCTTACATGCTATGAGTTAGAAAGAAGAAAAGCAAACAAAAGTAGGTTAAGATGATGTTTTAGAGGTATTCTTTAGGGATAGTGTGGAGGGCTACGAAAATGAGAAGGTTCGAGGATTTTTAAAGGCTATTTGTCTGCAGCAAAAATGTGAGAAAATGAATATTTTTGCTAAGAATGAATGTTTGCTAAATGTGTTAGTATCATTTGAGAGTGGTAGCCCTATATGACCATGTGCATAGTGAGGAAAAAATGCAAAAAGTAAGGGCATTTTGGAGTTATGTACCTTATGTATAGATAAGGTACAAGGTTCAGTCGCCATTCAGATTGTTGGCTTACTTAGCAAAAACATTGTATCAAGGACACTTTATGTAGCTGAGCCATGAAAAAAAAGAAACTAAAATGCCCTCTAACAAATTGCGTTAAGCCATGAAAATGTCTTTTGTCATGGATATTTGGGCCTAAAAAATGGTAATTGACCTAATCACATGTCCAGTGTTGAGGCTTGGAATGAATTTTATTGATTCTTGGTGCTAAAAATATGGTCTAATTTGTTTCTTATTCTCATAGTTCAAAGAGATGAAAATATCTCAAACTGAGCCATTTTGCCTTTCTATATTGATACAATACACTTTTGTATCGATACATAGAAGAAATTTTATCGAGAAGTATCAATACCTTGAACCTAAATATAGAAGATTGTATATCATAGTTTTGGCCAAAAATCATGATTTTAGCTACTGCCAAGCTTGATATTGATACAACAAGCCAATGTATTGATAGATTACTTAATGTATCAATACAACATGTTAATCAATGCAACCTATAAAATTTTAATTTTTGTGGAGGCCTAGTATTGATACACTAAGATATTATATAAATATATACATGAAGAAATGTCAGTTTTACTCACCTTTGGCTCTCTAAACACCATATCATGGTTAGGAATGATGAATGACTAATTCGCTTTTGTCTAAATGAACACAATGATGCCTCGAATGATGACTTTTATTTACTTTTTTTTCAATATGGTCCATAGGCATTTCAAATTTCCCATAAAGATTTTTGCACTTGGCAGTCATCCTTATTTTTATTTTTACTATTTTATCCTATTACCTTCCAATTAAACACCAAGATGTTGAAATTGGATTGGGAAGAGAAATAAGTGCATTTCATCTAAAAGTCTTTGATTAGGCATGATTTGTTCAAAAGGGGCTTGGGTAAAATTAGGTGTATACAACACTAACTAATGTTTTTGGGACCATCCAGAATTATTTAAGATGTTTTATGATGTTATCCCTTCTGTTTATAAGTCATGCATTATGTTGTTATCATTAGTGCATTTGATAGACAATAATGCTTATGCATCATCTTGCCTATAATATGATTAATCATTTACCTCAAAATTACTTTAAGATTTTAAAGTTTTTCTAAATCTAATGTTTTGCATTAATAGCATAATTACACTCACATGCACGCATTCATAACATGCATTTAATGTATTTAAGGGAAAGACTGAGAGTTTGATTAGATATAAAGGTTTTCTAAGGAAATTTCCCTTTTAAATGAAAGGTATTAAAGTCATTGAACTTTGTAGAGCATGGATAATAATCCATCTATAAGATTTGGTATGATGAAGGAAGAGTAAGAAGTGATGCTAGAAGGTCAAACAGAGCTCAGGCATCTATTGGCTAAAATAATGGAATTGATTAGCATTTTGGCTAAAAAAAAGGAGCATGTTGGAGGATCAAATGCTTAGGCTGAAACAGATGATCTGAGGGATAAATCAGTTAAACTGGTTAAAGTACCACTAGCAAAATATGTTACACATCAACTTAGACACCATATGTTCTACCATCTGTTAGGTCTTTTCCCATATATAAGTGAATCTGGTGGTTGTGATGCAATATGTGTTAGTAGATAAAGGACATGGGGTTTACTCTTGCTAACTCGTTAGTGCTACATCTAGATGATTTCACTAAATTGGAAAAGCTTAGAAGGAAAGCAACTAAGCAAGCTAAAATGGAACATAGCCAATGGTAAACATTATTATAGACACCCTATTTTGTCTAGGCTAGCATTCACGGCATCATAAGTCATTATTTCGGATGCCGTTAGGTTTATTTGGACGAGCATGGATCTATTCCCTATTATTCTTGGCTTAAATAAGAGGTTTGAAGAGTTAAAGGTGCATAAATAGTACATTTTTGTATGAATGTATCGAGACATAGACTTTATGTATCGATATATGGCCTCCACATCATCACAATTCAAAATTTCAAAGGTTGTTTGATACAAATAAGGGTTATATCAATATATTTGCTTAATTTACAGCTATATTGGTCAAATGTATTAATACTCGGTTTGCCAATAGCTAAAATTTGATTGTTAGACAAAATGTATCGATACATAAGTGATTGTATGATACATTCGAGAAATGTATCAATATAATCTTCATTGTATCAATACATTATGGGTTCTTGCCTAGATGTATCAATATAATATGCAATATATCAAAACATTTAGGTAAAATTGCCAAAATTATGGCATTTTTAGCCTTTGAACCATTAATCTAAAAATTTGGTTTAGCCATGGTTTTGCCACCAAAAATCATTAAAATTCCATGATAGGCCTTGCCATTGGGTTAAAATTGATTTAATTGATTTTTAAGGCGCAAAATGACTAGAAAATGCAATATTTTCATGGAAAATGGTTTTTTTAGCAGCATGCTTGGTTTTTCTCCATTTTGTAGACCCCTTAAGCCTTCTTACTACACTACCCTGCTTGCTAGAATTAATGGTAGCAAAGATAGCTGAGCATAGTACTTAGAGCTATTTCTATAGTACAATGGGAAAACTCAACGATGCCTTCCCTGCCTCTAAGGCATTAGTTAAGCATTAGATTAAAAAGAGCCAACTTTGGCTTAACAAAAAGAAGATATACACATTTGAATATTCATTACTATAGACTGCTCTTTAGCCACCAAAAAATGAAAAACACTCTTATTCCTGTAGCTCTCTCTTTAGTTTTCCAAAAACCCTCTTAAACCCTTTCTTCCTTTCACTTCCACCCTCCAAACTCCCCTCTATCAATACCATAACTAAAAGCTCCCTCTTTTCATTCTTTTTTGCTAATCTATAGCAAAAAAAAATGATGAAAATAAGTTCAAAGCTACTCATTTTAACTGTTTAAAGGAAAAGGTTAGGATTTTGAGCTTCTAAGTATAACTTTTATCTCTTCTCGATTTTATTTTTTGTTTTTCATTATCTCAATCATTTAGTGAGCCATCTATGTTACCATGACCCTATCAGACTTTCATGCATTATTATGGCTTTGGTTGTGGTAGTTCTAGGACTTTAATGATCTTTTTAGTGCTATGATATTGTTTGGATAACCATACATGCATGTTATTTATGATTTTCTTGCATTTTTTGTCATCTTGTCTATGTTAAAATGTCATTTTTCTTTGTTTAGATGTGCTATCCATATCATTTTCATGTATGTCATATTTAGTTCATAATGTTTTTGTCAAGATTCTTGCTTGTTTGCTGTAAAAATCTAGTTTTCAAAAAAACCCTCAAGTTAAATCTATGTTACCAGCAATAAATGAAGAATAACGTGGGTTTAATATCTTTACTAAATTGGTCCTCCAATCTTGGTGATAAATCAAGCTTTCCGTGTTTGGGTCCATGGTTAAGTGAGGTTAAATATTTTGGTTTCCAAAATAAAGTAGTCTTTTTACTTGTTTTAAAATGTTTAGGCCTTTATCTTGAGTT
>JAQSVH010169837.1:7155-21115 GCA_029448705.1 Adansonia digitata
ATTCATACAAATTATTCATCACCATTTATGCATCTAGAGGAGGTTGACATTCAGGATTCTCAAACGGCCATGACATATGTGCATCTGCAGTAGGCATTTATGAAGCTTCAGCATCATGATGTACATCCTTAAGGTTAGCATATAACTCAATTAAATTGCTGATGAACATCAAACAAGCATCTGACATTATCATCATTTTTAATTAGGAATGTTGTACACGGACGTATCCTTTTCCCATGGAAATAGGAAGCCTATACTTGATATCTGATACTCTGGTTCTGCTTGTAGCTCTGATTTTTGTACCAATTTTTACCTTCAATTCCTCTATTATAGTGTTTTCGTTAATATTAATAGTTTTAGGATGGTCATTTTGAAAGGTAACACCTTCTTCATTGTTGACAATTTCTCTATTAAAATGAACAAGTGCAATAAATATATTACTTACGTTGATAAGATGGAAATAATTCTAAACAAAATGCTAACAATAAAAGACTAAGAAAACAAAAAAGGAGAATGAAGAAGCACTATCACTAAACTTAGAAAACGACAATAACAGCTGAGAATGAAAATGACAATGATGAACTCATATTTATAATGCAGCATAGTCAACAAGATTTTTTCCCATTAAAAAAATCTGAATTTGTCCTATGCATTAGTCTAATCTTTGCAGTCTGACATTTACAATATATGATTCTCATGCATTAGTCTCATCAACTTATTTAATATCAGAAGGAATCTGATTTTGATGCATTAGTCTCATCAACTTATTTTATATTAGCAAAAATTGCCCTTTTTATGCATTAGTCTCATCAACTTATTTCATATAAGAAAGAATCTGATTCTCATGCATTAGTCTTATCAACTTATTTCATATCAGAAGAAATCCGATTGCATGCATTTGTAAAGAATATGATTCCCATGTACTAGTCTTATCAACTTATTTCTCATAAATTACATTGAGAAATTGAGAAATTACCTAATCAGATGGGGATTTCTCACCTAGATGTTGGGAAATCACCATTTGATTGGGCGATTTCCCAACTGAATTTTATAATTTTTATTTCGTGTTGAGAAATCGACATTTCAAATGTTGATTTCTTAATAGATTTTCAAAATTAACATATTTTGGTAAATATTCTTCAAACGGCCTAAAATAGAAAATAAAAAAGATTTTAATATTATTTTAATAAAAAAAGGTATAAAATGCCCGTTCATATCAATTATGTTGATTGTACATTTTTTTTCTTATTTCTTTCTTCTTTACTTTTCCTTTGTAAGTTTTTTTTTTATATAGGCTTTTTTTAACATTACTTATAATAGTATGAAAAAACAATTTTTTAACATTGATGTAGATTAAATGGTAAGTGTTCTTTTTCAAAAGGAAAAAACTTACACTATTACAAATAGTGTAGTTAAATTATCATTCGATAAGTTTATTAATGTTCATAATAAACTTAAATTATTACTAACAGCTATATACCATTATCAATAAAGCAAATTCTTCGATCTAAAAAAACATTTTGTTCTATAATTTTATTCCCTTTGATGATCTGAGAAAGCTCTATATTTTATTCTTTTGCCATGTATTATTGGTGTTGTTAATATCAAACCAACATTCTCCATTAAAAAACACAAAATAAAAGTAGGATGGACATAAAAAATTTATCATTGTCAATGATAAGTGTATGTTTATTTTACTCAATATGTTAAATTTAAAAATTTTACAATATATTTTTTAATTTTAAAATTTTATATAACCTTTGAATATAAAAGGATGCATATTCCATTAACTTTGTGAGGAGATTTTGTTGACAATGAGGGCTAATTACTTGAAAATGATTTTAATAAAAACTCTATCATTACATTGTCTAATGTTAGAGTGAAAAGAATTGATCTACAACAAATCTACATTTTTAACATTATACAAGTATTTTAACTATTATTTGAACTTCTTTTGTTATTATAGTATTTGAATTACAAAAATATTATATATATTTTAATTATTTCAATAATTTGAATAATGTTTACTGTACTTTAATTCCACGTAATTTATTAAGATTATTATTTAATAAATATGATATTTAATAAATTAAAAATTAAATACGTAAAATTATGTGTGACACATATGACATTGAAAACTAGTTTCTTAAAAATGTGATAATATATAAAAATAAATTATAGGAGAAAAATATTTAATCTTTTAGGAGGGCAATTTTTTTAAAAATATTTATATTCAAAAAGGTTAAAAGACATTAATATTTTCAATCTATTTTTCTTTTTCGTTATGATTTATTTTAATCTTTGTCAATTTTCTTGAACTCTCAACCAAAGGTTTTATAATACAGATAAAAAAAAAATAACAGTAAAGCCAATTTTCTTACAATTGGAATTTTGTGCCTCCATGGCTATACCACCCATTTAGTCCTTTTTTTTTTTCCCCATTTTCTTTTGGCTTCTAAATTCAAGTTAATATCCAAATAAGCTAATGTAATAAAGTTTTAGGTATTCTTTAAATATAGAGTACCAAAATTTTTCCTTTCTTCTCTCTTGACAAAGCATGAACTAGCTTTTTCTTTTTCTTTTTTTTTTTTGGGGGGATATATTACAAACAATTGCAAGATGTTTAATTTATTTTAATAAATAAATTTTCAAAAATTGAATGATTTTTTGTTTTCAAAATTTTCTAAAATTTACTAATATCATTTAATCAAAATTTAAAACTATTTCACTTCATATTTTAGAGGAACACAAGTCTGCATCAAGATTCATGTGTCAAATTAAATATATATATATATATATAAATTGAGAAGCATAAATATTTGATGAAGATCACAGTAATATTGAAATTTTTGCAAAAAATTTATACACAGGAATAAGTTAACATACAAGTTATATAACGCTTAAATTCATTATTACTCTTAAATAATACACTCATATTTAAAGTTCATAAACTTATATATATAAACTTATATTTAAAGTACACACACACACACATATATATATATATATATAAAGTTTTCCAAAATGATGGAATTTTTAAGTTTTATTTTAACATTTGATTGGTGTGTTCCATATTACTTATCATATTGTTTAAAAGAAATATGTAGAAAATATTATTTATCATAGTCAAATTATAGTTTGATATTTTAATTACGTGTATTTTATCTATGTTGAAGATTATCACGTAAAATAATTTAAAAAACAAATGCGGAAATATATAAAGAAGAAAAGTTTATTGAGTACTTATAATTTCAAAAAAAAAAAGGTAATTATTATAATTTTTTTAAAATTTTGGTGAAAATAATTGATTAAATAGAAAAGAAAAAAATTCTTAAAAAGAAATGTACTTTATCATTAACAGGACCCTATAAATAATTAAATAATATTAATAATATTAAGACACATTTAAATAGATTAAACAGATCAAAAGTTAATTTATTTATTTGATCTAGATTTATATTTTTTTAATTTAATTTAGTATAGTCTAAATTATGATTTAAATAATAAAAATTAAATTTATTTAAATTAAATTATAAGTATTAATTTAAATTAATTTAAAAATTTTTTAATTATTTTAAATAATAAAATCAATTTTAACTCGGTTAACTTCAATCATGATCTAATTTCTAGTGGAAGGGGAATCTTCGCATCAACTTTTTGGCATCAGCATCAATGAAAAGTCACGTGTGTATTTCAGAGACCATACGCTAGAAGCTACGTCGGATGTCTCGCCACCTGTTGGACAGCACCAAACCACCGCCGTCATTTAAAAGAACCAAAACTTTCTCCTGGGCCCCACATTTTATCCATTAGTGTGTTTACGTGTCTGCCGGCACACGTTCCCATTTTTTCACTGAATTCCATAAATAACCTCTATAGTAGCCCGTATAATTGCCAAAAACCAAGAATATTAAAGTAATCTCATAACTCTATCGCACATGCGATGCCGCAAATAAAGGCGGGATCTCGCACGTGCTCGCCGTTAAAACATGATCATCTTTTTTCCCTCTCTCTTCTTTTAACACATTTAATTAGATTTTTCCGAAATCATTTTCTAGGGTTTTCAGAATCTCCGAAATCATCTCCCTTTCCTTTAATTTTGAGAGAGAGAGAGAGAGAGAGAGAGAAAGAGAAAGAAAAAAAAAAAGGGAAATTAGAATTTTCCGCAAATATTGGGTAGGGATTGGGAAATTTGGGATTTCTATTTGATTGAATGGTGCAGTTGATGAGATCGGGAAATCTTAGGCCGGAGTGCCAAACGACGGCATGGGCAGAAAAGCAGCCGGTGAAATTGGAGATCGTCGAAGATTCATTAGAGGAAGAATATGGCCCTCTTAGTAAACGGTCAAAACCTTCTCCAAGTCTTCTACATGTAATTTCTTTTTCAATTTTAATTCCCTTTGGTTTTTTTTTTAATGAAATAAAACATTTATCTAGTTTTGGAGATCTCAACTATTTGGGGAGAATAAGAGCTTATATTGGAGGTTTTAATTTTTAAAGATATTTTCTGGGTTATGTTAGTTTTTCTTTCTTTTTTTTTCCTGCAGTATTTTTACGATTTTTTTTTTTTTTGTCAGGGGAGCTCCGAATCTAATGTTTTCCCGATCACGCCATCGCAATATAATCCGTTGGATGAGCCGAGCCCACTTGGTTTGAGGCTAAGGAAGAGTCCTTCACTTTTGGATTTGATCCAAATGCGCCTCTCTCAGTCCCAAAGCAGTGGCTCAGCTGCCCAAGCTGAAGACTCAAGCTCTGGAGTTAAAAGGGAGGCTATAGCTCCCGCCACTGTCGATAAGCTAAAAGCCTCAAATTTTCCAGCTTCCATTCTTCGAATCGGCCATTGGGAGGTTACTTTTTTAATAAGTTTTATTTAATTGTTTTATAAAATGCATTTATTTTGGGGGTCAAGTAGCTGAAGAATTTTTTACTTAGTGATCTGCAGTATAAGTCGAGGTATGAAGGTGACTTAGTGGCCAAATGTTATTTTGCGAAGCATAAGCTTGTTTGGGAGGTTTTGGAAGGTGGGCTTAAGAGTAAGATTGAAATGCAGTGGTCCGATATTATGGCTCTTAAGGCAAATTGTCCCGATAATGGACCAGGGACTTTGAGTGTTGTGGTAAACTTTCTTGTGTTTCGTATGATATTCTTCTCTCTCTCTCTCTCTCTCTCTCTATCTCTCTCTCCTGCAATGAATTTGTATGACTTTGGTTTTATCTTTTATGATGCAGCTAGCGAGACAGCCCCTTTTCTTCCGGGAGACTAATCCACAGCCAAGGAAACACACGTTATGGCAGGCAACTTCAGATTTTACTGACGGTCAAGCTAGCATACACAGGTAAAAGTAATATCTAGTTCTTACTTTTGGAAATACAAGCTGAATATCGAAGCTTTATCTCATTTGTTTGTATATATTTATGCGGCTAATATATCAATGGAAAATTCTTATTATGGCTTTGCAGGCAACATTTTTTGCAGTGTCCCCAAGGATTGTTAAACAAGCATTTTGAAAAGCTGATCCAGTGTGACATGCGTTTGAACTGTTTAAGCAGACAGCCAGAGATAATTTTGGATTCTCCATACTTTGAGTCACAGAATTTGGTGTTTTCAGATGAACTGAAAGGTCATGATATTGGACAGGGAGAGACTGTTAAAGGATCTACGAGCTCTGGCTTCCAGAGTATAGCATCACCATCTGCAGCTCAGTCTTCATCCTTGGAGATTAAGAAAGGAGATTCTGCTGGTATAACCTCAGAAAAAATGTACAGGGAAGCTCCATCCCCCAGTTCAGGTACAATCAGGAATTTGTTGGTTGTTTTTGATGTGCTGATGTTAAAGTTTCTAAATTATATAGTCTATTTGCATTCTCTTTTATTTACTCTTTTGAAGTCTGATGCCTAATATGGTGTACTGTCCGATCTTTCAGGAATTTGAATACATTTGATCTGAAGTACGCTTTTTTAATTGTTGATAATGATATTACACAGGCTTGGAGTTATGAATCTTTTTGTTAATGGTGATGGGTGCTGATATAGGCAGCTGTGTAAAGAATACACTGTCCTACTGTTGGTATCTATATATGCTGAATTCTGCATGTACATGCTATTTGATTTGTTAAGTTCTGGTGGATTTAGGATGTGTGATGGTCCAATTCCTTCTTTCCTGGGCTTAGACTTATCTAATTAATTTCTTATTTCACGTTAGTGATGGACTCTCGTGCCACTGAAGAAAGTGGAGTTTGTGAAGCAGTGGATTCGAAGGGGCCAAGGAATTGGGACCAGATAAAAGTGCCTGGACTTCACCCCTCTATGTCCATGAGTGATCTTATGAACCATATTGGACACTGTCTTTCAGAGCAGATGACCTCTGAAAATAGACCAGGATGCCAGGAAATGCTGGAGGAAATTGCACAGTACCTTCTCAGTGACACTCAATTTACAGCAGCCTCTGATGAGAAATCCCTCATGTCAAGAGTCAATTCTCTCTGTTGTCTTTTGCAAAAGGACACCACGACAGGCACGAACTCACAGGCTAATAGAGAAAATTATGGTGGATTTGATGATGGAAAAGATGTTCAGCGAAACAAAACACACGAGCCGCTGTTTAGTATTACAGCTAAGAGTGGTGTGAAGGCTTTTGAAGGGGATACAGAGGAAGTCTCTAGTAGCAAGCAGGCTCCGGCCATGTCAAGAAAAGACTCATTTGGGGAGTTAATGCTTCATCTTCCCCGAATTGCATCTCTCCCAAAGTTCTTGTTTAACATTTCAGAAGAAGATGGAGAGAGAAGCTAAATATGATAGTTTTCTTGTTTATAGACTGTCTAAAATGATTAATATCAAGTGAATTTCCCAATCTCCCTCATTTTAGCAGGAAATCTAATGGTTGTCTATTATATCAAATGCATAAGGAGGGATGCTTGGACGATGGGATTTATCAGGATTTGGAAAAACATTTTGATGAAGAATTCTAGTAAAACCCGTGTAAAAATCCTTAGGCGTTCTAGCAAAATTGTTTGATGTATGTAATGTGTCAAAGCAGATTGTTGGTTCTATTTCTATTTTAATTTGTAAGTAAATTGTAATTGATCAATGCAAGTTCCTTGTTCTTATCGCAAATTGCTTTTAGCGCTTTATCGTTAAGGTGTATATTTTAAACATGGAGAGATTTGGGCGAGTTTCGTTAGGTTTGTTGCCTTGGATGTTGTTGAATCATGCTGATGGATCTTTCATATTTTTAATTTTAGCAGTTAACAGTTCCAAGATTATATAGATGTGCATTGTTATTTAAGTTCCTTTGGGTATAAATTTTTTTTTTTATAGTATTTTAGGATAGGATCCAGGATGTCCAAGCAGTTCCATTTTGATTGCCAAGTAGTAATTTTGGATACGATATAATTATATGAATACAATATAAAAAATAATTAAAGCGCATAAAAAAACACGACACATGTAAAAGTAGCATGGACATGACTAACATATGAACGTGTTAATATACAACACGAATTATTAATGTATCAAAATAGATATAAAAATATAAAATTTTAAGCACGACTATGATACCTGAAATTATACAAACACAGCATGAATATACTGATTATCAAGTCTAAGATTTTGACAGAAATAACAAAATGATCACTATTGGAGTCTAGCAGACGAATAATACGTTAAAGTAGAATAATTCTTGCAAGGATACAATATGTGTCCATGAAGTTTGTGAAATTAGATTTTGTTCATTAAAACTGCTTAGAATGTATGGTTGAGGAAGTTGAAACACTTGCTATTTTAAGGTTTGATTTCATTTCTCCTTCCCTGCTCTTAGTAAAGCAGCAAAAGAATTAGTAGTAAAAACAGGATTTTAAGAGAATGAAACAATGCACAGGGCTTTAAGATAAAATACTGGCACATATTATGCAAGGAGGATCTCTAGACTTCTCTTCAGCAGTGGCCGGCAGTAAGCACAGGCTATGAAAGACATGACCACATGAAAGAACAGCAATCTCTGCAGGATTAATAGGCTCCATATCTGGATCATATTCAGGTTCATTTGCAAGATCACCATCACATAAGAGACAGCTCGTCTCAAGCAGCTCAATGCGCTCTTCAAAACCCGCAAAATTCGAAGGAAATTGTTATAGTAAAGGTTCATTCCCTTTTTTTGGGGTCGTTCCAAATGAACAATATAAATTGGTGAACCTATACATTGCATGCCAGTTCACGGAAAACATCAAGCTGTCTCCCCATGTAATTAACTCTCTTAGGCCGAAAGTTTTCACCCTTACCCTAATATTTTTGTTGTGACCTACTTTGAAACTGAGACCACCAATTTGTTCTTAGATATTTCCTATATATAATTTCCTGTCAGTCTAACCAATCTGCCATATATCTCAGATCTGTTATTTGCTCTATTTCTATAAGCTCAATGCGGGATATTAACATTTCAGGATTTCTCCCTGCTGGATTTTTGGGGCAAATGTGTATGCAATTATACATGTTATAAGATGAAGTAAATTACAGGACTAAAATGAAAGCGCAATGTTCTACTCAGAATGTCATTCATAGGAAAGTGTTGGATGTATGTGAAAAGTTATTAGTATCAGATAAGAGTAGAATAAACCGGAAGGAACCTGTAGACATACCTTCCCACACGATATGATCTTTGCAGACACGTTGCCTCTGTCTTGGATTGTCTGGAATTGTTTCTTTTTTACGTATAACCAGCTTAGAAGGCACTGTTTTGCCAGTTCCACTTTTGCTCACCAACCCAGCAGAGCCTTTGGAAGGTTGGTCTTTCTCCTTTCTCCGAGTAAATTGCTTCAATGCTGGAATTTCAGTAGTAGTTTCACTCTTCTTAACCCATACTGCAGCGCCTTTTGGAGAATGGATCGCTTTCTTTTTATGAATTGATGGCGGAATTCTACTAGTTCCAATATTCTTGACAAATCCTACAGGACATTTGTGAGGTTGGGCCGTTTCTTTTTTCCGCATAGCATGCATTGATGCTAGAATTCTACTGGTTCCACCGTTGTTGACCTCAGTAGGTTCTCTGGCAGGTTGGATTATTGGCTTCTTCTTTATAAAATGTATTGACGTTCGAATTCTACTATTTGCACTCTTTTTAGGCAATCCCGCGGGATCTTTGAGAGGTCGGGCAGTTCCCTTCGGTGTAAGTTGCTTTGATTCCAGAATTGTTCTAGCTCCTGTCTTGAACAAACTTGTGGGATCCTTCGGAGGTTGTGTTGCATGTTCTTTCTTCTTAGACAGCCTAGAAACTGAAGTTGCATTGACTCCACTCTTTTTAACCAATGGGGCAGGATCTTTATTCATCCTTATCTTGATAGATTGATGCTGTTGAGTAGGAACTGATTTACAACAAGTAATATTAGCTTTAATTTTCAATCAAAAAAACAACCAAATATGGTTTGTTTAAGTAACTTGCATGAAATGTTATTAGTCAATTATTCTACAAACTGAATCAAATTGTTAAAACAAAGCATGATCCTACTTTTTGTGATTAAAATAAACATAATAAGGAACCAAAATTGCAAAATACTTGTTCGACTTTTTACTTGAATGTGCCCAATGAAGTCCGTCAAATCTCTACTTGACGACGTAGCTTCTAAAGCAGGGTTAGAGGCTTGAGAAGATTCGCCAACCCAATACGTAGTAGCATAGGAAGTCCCACGAATACGGGACCAAGTCCGATGTCCTCTACTTTGACCAGAGCTCGAAGCCCCACTGAGCAGGTTGTTGCCAGGACTTGAAACGCCTGGACGGTGACGATGGTATGTGCTGAGACTTTGAGAAGTGCCATCAATTACCTTCCTCCTGGACGTTGAAAATTACATGCGTTAGGAAAGTAATTCCCAGAATTCATATGTATGAAGGTCTTTGTATGCCAGATATAGAATGTTAAAAATTGGCTCCAGGCCAGGGGTGTAAATTGCAGTCACGTATGTATTTTTGTCCATGTTTATCATGACTACGACACAATAAATATTATCACGATCAATTATAATAAATATCAACAGTAAAGAGAGCTGAAAATATTGAGAGAGCGATGATAAGGTCGGGTTGCGACTGTTATTTAAATCTGACTGCTCAAAGGGCATAATGGTAGCACTGATTTCCATAGCCTGAATAACGGAAAACAAAGCATCTATATTCGAGAATGACAAAAATCGAAGGCCCTTGCCTGTTGGTGTTGTGCAAGAAGCAGAGTCTTGAATCTTTACTTCGGCTAAGCAGGAGAACACCCGTTATCGTCATTGAAATTAAAGGAAATCCTGAAAAGTAAAATTAAAGAGACATATAATATGTCATTGAAAAAAAAAAAAAAGAAGTTAAAAAATCCGAACTAACCCAACTCCAATCCCACAGACTCATAACGATATTAGAACAATGAAACTCAGAGAAAAAAAAAATTCAAAAAACAAAATCATACACTAATAACGTTTGAAAAAGGAAATCTGTCAATGGCAATACATGGGAAAAGCAAGTATTCCAAGTGAAGGATGCTCAAGAAACCAAGTTACTTGTTTTATAAGTTTATGAAGGTAGGGCTCATTGTCCAATTTTGATCCTCTATATAAACCCTTCGGCTTATGTAGTGAAGTCCACCGCTTTCCCCGTTTTTAACGTAAACCTGAAATCTGCACGACTGCCTTTATTTTTTCTTTTTCTTTTAAACGATGTTTTTTTTGGAATTTCACTAAGTCAAAGTCATAATTTCATATAATCCTTTATTATATTTTAAGAAGTATCTTTAAATTTAAATTTTAATATTTACAGTTATTATTTTAATTTTTAAAACACGACTTTTTTATAAAAAGTAAACAGTAAAACGTTTATTTATTTTAAATTTCATTTAAAAGTTTTTTCTTCTAAGTTTATTATGCAACTTTTTGCAGTCAATATAAAATAGAAACTAGTGTTGGATAAATTATTCAAAACTCTCAAATAACTAATTAAAAGTGTTCATGAGTTGGACAGGTTTAAATTAGGCTTAAAAATAGTATTGATATTACTTATTCTTGCTCAAGTCTAGTTTACCCAAAATATGAATCTCAAATTCTATTTAGATTTGCTTGTATTTGTAAACGAAAAGTTCGAGCTTATTTAAGTACGCCATATTTTATTTTTTTCTAATTCTTTTAAAATATGTTTTTTTCTTTAATTTAATTTGTAGTGATGTAATAGTGTTCTTTTATTAAATTTTAATATAAATAACTTAACATATTTTTTTAATATTTTAATTATACTATTATATCTTTATTCTTTAGATGGTATATTTTACATGATGTATATACATTTAAAAATAATATATATTACATAATTAAAAATGGTTTGGATCAGACCTAGGCCTTGAAAAATGATTTTTACACGAACCAAATTTTTTGTCCAAATATATTTTCTAAACTTAATTTTTTTATCTATACTCTTCTAAGCATTGAACAAGCTTCCGAACTTTAGCTAGTAGCTTGCTCGTGAACACCTTTATTCAAATTTTCAATAATTTTATTTTTTCAATGTATCTCATAAGTCTTGCTTAAAAGAGGAATTTAAAAGGAAAAAAAAAAAGAAAAACTATGATGTTGAAAACTCAAAGTAGCTTTCGATTACTTTATGTTATTAAGTAAATTTTATTTAAAAAATTAATTACAATAATTTTATATTCACTTTTTAATCTATTTAATTTTAATTGTTTAGTTTTTGCTAATTGAAAAGAATTATAAAATTGTATCTTTTTTATAAAAAATTAGTACAAAAACTAGAAAACATTAATATCAGACAAACATACATACATATATATATATAATAAAACAAGATACATGGTTGCCTAGAAAGCAATGCTGATATGGTAATTTACATGGACATTTTTTTTTGATTATATGTAGGATAACTTTGATTTTAAATATTTGCAAAAAAAAATTAACCAATATTGTAATCTCCAAAATGATGGTTTAAATCATTAGGTTAATTAATTTAAAAAAATTTTAATTTTGAATAATCATATATATGATTTAATATAGTTAAATATTATACTTTTTCATATTAAATATATTATTATTCAAAATTCAAAAAATTTCAAACTAAATCCTTTTAGATGATCTATTATTAATTCTTTGATTTTTTTTATCCATCTAAAATCATTTTAAGTGGTAATCATATATATATATGTATATATATATATATATAACAGGTACATTCTTACTTATAAAGCATTACTATATGACAATTTACATAGACATTTTCTCTTGATAACATGTAGGATCACCATATTTTTAATATATTATTTTCAATTTTAATTAAAAAAAATTAACTAAGAATGTAATCTCCAAAATGTTGCCTTTTATGGTCAAGTTAATTAATTTAAAATTTTTAAGTTTAAATAATTATATATGATTTAATATAGTTAAATATTATTTTTTTTTCAAATTAAACATATAGTTATTCAAAATTCAAAATTTTTAAATTAAATCTTTTTAGATGATCTATTATTAATCTTTGAATTTTTTATCCATCTAAAATTGGATTAGTGATAATCATATATACATATAAAACATGATACATGCTTACTTATAAAGCAAGATTGACATGGTACATGCTCATATTATACATATATATATGTATATATATAACATGGTCAATGCTTATTTACAAAACAATGCTAACATGGCAGCTTACATGAACCTCTGCCCTTGATAACATGTATGATAATCTTGATTTTAATTATATTATTATTTTCAATGTTAGAATTAAAAAAATTTTAACTAATATTATAATCTCCAAAATGTTGGTTTAAATCATCCGATTAATTAATTTGAAAATTTTTAATTTTGAATAATCATATATATGAATGTAGTTAAATATTATATTTTTCAGATTAAATATATGATTATTCAAATTTAAAAATTTTTTAAATTAAAATAATTTTAGATGATCTATTATTAATCTTTTAATTTTTTATCCATCTAAAATCAGATTAAATGGTACTAATATATATATATATATATAAAATAAAATAGGACACATGCTTTCTCATAAAGCATTGCTAATATGGCAGTTCAAATGAACTTTTTTTCTTGATAACACATAGAATAGCCTTGATTTTAGGTCAATTGTTTTCAATTTTAAAATTAAAAAAATTTTAACTAATACTGTAATCTCCAATATGTTGGCTTAAATTATCAGGTTAATTTATTTACAAATTTATTAATTTTGAATAATCATATATATGATTTAATATAGTTAAATATTATATTTTTTAGATTAAATATATGATAATTAAAAATTCAAAAATTTTCAAATTAAATATTTTTAGATAATTTATTGTTAGTCTTTTGATAGTTTTCTGTACATATAAAATCAGATTAAGCAGTAATAAATAAAATTATACATCTAAAATCAAGATTAAATTGTACAAAAATTAAAAATTTAAAGAATTCCTTTTATTTGAAAATATTATGTATTTCTTCTTTTAAAAAAATTTGAAAATCTAAATCATATATATATATATATATACAAAACAAGGTACATGTTGATTAGGTAAATGTTACTGATGTGGACGCCTAAGTGGATATCTTCTTTTAATGACACATAGGATAAATATAAATAAATTATATTCTATCCAAAATTTTCAGTTTATATAATTGAAAAATCTTATGTATTTACTTTTATAAAAGAAATCTTATCTTTTACTTAATCTTCAAATGTATTGAATTTTTTTCTATTAAATTATAAATATTAAAATAATTATCAAAATATTTGTTTATAATTTAAAAAAAAAAACCTACCAAATCTGTTAAGGTTCATATTTCAAATTTGAAATCAAGATTTTAGCTTGGAAATTATAATAATTAATCATTATTTATTTTACAGTTCCCACAAAGTGAATAATAATTCTCATAATGATTGGTATTATATTTTTGTGTTTGGTTAATTCCTAATTTTAGAATCAATTCATT